>WBMV01000649.1:847305-1017022 GCA_013396655.1 Campylorhamphus procurvoides
AAAAAAAAAAAGATGGAAGCAGAACAAGTTACAAAAGGAGCAATTTAGAAGCACTTCTAGGGCACAGAGGGTTGGCATTAGGAGAGCAAAAACCCACCTAAATCTGACACTACACTTGCAATGCATGCAAGGACAAGAATTTCTATTATGATGCAGACAGTGAAAGAGTGAACAACAAAAATGTCTGTTACTGAATAGTGCAGGTTATCTTAATGATAGCAGGCATAAACAAGGCTGAGGTACTGAATGGTCCCTTTGCCTAAGTGTTCACTGAGAAGAGCTCCCAGGCCTCTGTGAAGAGGGACAGTGTTCACAGTGGAAAGCGACAATCAGCTGTGGGTAAGGATCAGTCAGGGATATATGTCATATTAAGTATAATTTTCTTCTTTTAACTCTCAAACTATGATAGTAAGACTGACTCGAGACATAAAGCTATCAAACACTGTTAACATTTTTTTTTTCCCAGTGCATTTTGTATTCCAGTTAGAACACTCGGCTCCATGGCATGTGTTCATAATTAAACACACCTAAAAAAACCATAGAAAATTACTCTTAAGATTTATTTAAAAATGTTTTCTTTAAAAGTGAATAAGAAAAGAGAAAAAATAAGCTAATATTGCTTGACAATACTTAAATTAGAACTGAAGCTTAACAGTGTATTTTTTTGCATATGTAGCAGCCAACATACTGCAGAAATATAAAATAAACCACTACTTCAGTTACCCACTGAAAATAATCCAGCAAGGGCTTGCAAATAATACATTGAATGTACAATTACAATGGAATTGTTAGTGATTTATTTAAGAACGGAAGAACAGCACCCTTTTAGAAAGTAACCCAGCAGGTTCCTAGCAAATGATCTGTAATATACAAGCCAGACTAGTTGAGCTAAAATCAAACAACACATTAAGTGTACCAAGATAAAAAATGAAGAAAAAACAAGCAATTGGAGAACAGTAAGCAAAACCTCACATTTAGGAAAGCCTATCATGTATTTCAAAGCCCAACTGCAAAGATTATTCACATTCAATTACCATCCATCTTTCCATCCTACTATATCCAAACTAGGTGCAATTTCAAGTCACTACTCAAAAAGCAGAAGAATGCAGAAAAATTTTGGTATTGTGGAGATTTGGGTTGGCTCCCTGCCAAGCCCAGCTGCCAGCCACACAGATTCCCCCGCCTCCGCCTCAAGAGAGAAGGGAAAAAAAGTACCAATAGACAATTGTAGTAAAGGTATACATATATATATTCACATATAGTGCAATTATATAAAATCAAACACTATGAATCTACAGAATAAGAACCCCAAACAACTCCAAAAGGGAAAAGGGGGGAAAAGGGAAAGGGAAATGGGACAAAAAATGGGTAAAACCAAACAAAACAGGTACACACACTCGTAAACTCAGGGAAAAGCTCAGTAAGCAACTAATACGATAAATTCTCACCAAAAACTCCCCTTAAGAGAAAGCAGGTCCTTTTCCCTCCGCGCAGCTGGGACAACAGTTTCCCTGATAGGCCTCAGCTCACAGAGATAAGAGCTGAGCCGGCACAGAGAGCTGATGTCCAGGCACATGGAAGAAAGAGAGAGAGAGACAGAGACAGAGAGGAAACCCCCTATCTTATACACCCCTGATTATGTGAAGGAATGGTGTGGAATACTTCCTTAGTTATAACCTTGTTTCCAGGGAAGGCCTGGACCAAAATCAAGAAAACTAAACCACCACAAATATGGATCACAGTTTTCAGAGGTTCTATGCCTTTTTCTTGTGTTTCAATGGTTCAAAACCATTGTATTTGAATTTTATACCTCTGTTCCAGCCAATTTGACACAAGTATGCATTTAAAAAATTACTCATCAAAATATACTTTGAGCAATAATGGGATCTATCTTGCTACGTCCTCACCTACAGTTATTGTCTTGCCAAAAATTTATTTTAGAGAAGGAAAATGATTCTGAAAGGTTTCAAATGACAATAGGATAACAGCTCTGCAGATCTGCATTACAAGCCACTGCGATTTCCTCAACTTTTGCTTAAAATAAATTAAGACACGAAATGTAGACATTTGTAGCTTTACAACCAGATGAATACAAATGCCATTTTGGTTCAAAAACTGCCTTAGGAAGAATACATCATATATTTTCATTAATACCTAAAGGATTTCATTCCATTCGCTGCTAAGCCTGACTCTATGGAACTGAAGCATTTTAAGTGCAGTGAACATACTATTTGCATTGTAGAATTTTATGAACTTAGCTTTACACTGCAGAATTAACTCATTTTACATATTTAATATGAAATATGACCTTACTACAGTGCTAAAAAAATACTTACCTCCTGTGCAGTATATTCCAACAGAAATTCATTTCTGAAACAGGTGAAGTACAACACTGTAATACTGCGATCTGATTAAAATAAGTGCTTGCCTGTCTAAATATGGAAACCAGCTGTATTTTAGCTTAGAGTTCAAATTTACCTCTCCATATATAAAACTGCAATATGATTTTAATGGAAGATACCTTTCTAAGCAACCCACACAATCCACAATAATTTCAGCAGCTGTTACAGATGTGATTGGAAATATAAGCAAGCAGTTCAATTTTTTTCTTCACATTTTTTAGAAATTTACGGGAAAAGCTAACAGAAATATGATTTATTTTAGTAGATTTTAATAATGTATTAGGGTCTCAAAATTAAGAATATTCTGAGCACACAAAAAGCTCTCTCTGTTCATGATCTGCACACCCACCCAAATGTTCATTTTAGACAGACAACATACTTTATTTTGTCCTTAGGACAGTGATTGTGACCAGAATATTGGTGACATTTTGAAGTAAGTTGATGTATAAACCTGCAGCATGTAAGATAAGAATATAACAAACATTAAAATAATCTGTCTGTACGGTCTTAAGCTTTCTTCTCTGCCAGCTTTTCAGAAAAACAATTGCAAATAGGCTTCAAGGGGGGAAAAGTTACAAAATACGAAAACAGAAAGACACTCAGTATGACTTGAAAGTTTAGAGTTTTTTAACTAAAAACAGTGTTCTTTTCTTCATTTTAAATCCACAAGAAAATCTAGCCCTTTCTGAAATTTTAAAATCTATGAAACCCAAAGGAGTACTAAAGCTAAGGTCTGTTCCCTCAAGAAAAAATAAAATCTGTCTATAAGAGGGAGGAATAAATGCTACAGTAACCTACAACTGACATTCATTCTGCATCTGTTCAGAACACAATTTTGCTTTTCCTGTTCTACTGATATAAATAATCAAATCCATCAAGGCACTGGTAGTCTTAGACATTTCACTTCAGTACTACTAATGATCTAACAACCATCAAGAGAAAAAAATAATTAGTGTCAAGATCCAAAATCAAAAGTATTATAAGAAAATATCAGTTATTTCATGGGCAGAGTTAATAGCCTTTGACTTTCACCAAGTGCAAGGCACCTAATCTTTCAAAATCAAAGTACCAGAACACATCTGGAGAAAAGAGATTATTTCTCCCAAAAGGAATTCCAATCTGCTTACTGGGTTTTTCTCTTTGGTTTTGCTTTGTTTGATTCAGAAGAAATAAGGAAGCCGCACAATGGATTTATCTTTCACTGTGAACCAGAATCAAGAACTGAAGCAGTGTTGCGTAGCACAATACTCCCCCTTGCACTCCCACAGAGTGTGAGGGGGAGTTTTGAGTGAGGAATGAATGCAGAATCATGTCCTCAGGCTCTACTCACCTCTTATTTGGAGCTCCAGTGTAATTGTAACTGACTTAAAAAAGGCCAAAAACCTGCTCCTGCAGCAGTGCTTTGACTATAGAGCTTCTTATTCATGCTCTTCAAAATTCATAATAATGCCAGTATATTTTCAAAGGGAGATTGAATTCTTCCTTCAATTCCACCATTCATAGGGTCCTCTCGCTTGACCCTGTTCAGATCTCTTTTAAAAAGAGCAGTAATGGCTGAACTATACCTTTGATCCTGCCACCATTTGTTTTTTATATTCTAGCAGTATAGAACTGATATAGTTTCAGGGGCTGCTTTGAGAGTCTTTTTGTAGTTGGGAGCTCAATAATTCCTGCATTTAGGCTGCAGGAGGATCAAATCACAGCAATCTTTCAGACCAGATCCTTATCTTGATACACGTACAGTCTCTAATTCCAGCTATGAACTCATAATAAACTGCAATACTTTGTCTTTCATCTAATCCTATAAAAGGTTGATAACTCTTAAAAAGCATATCCTAAATATATGTGAACTATATTTCTTCCCACATTTACAGAAAACTGATCTCACAAGCTTAGATGGGTAAATTTCTGAATAAAAGATATATTGTGTGAGCAAGAATCTATAAACTCAGCCACAGAGGAGAAAAAATTCTCTTTGAAATCTTTTCTTTGTTTTAGGCACAAAACCTGTACAACCTCTGCACAGCAATTTTAGAGTTTATTCTTTAAATCCAAGGTCATGTAGCCATAGCAGCTAGTTCATGCTCAGAGGGGAGGTAATCATCCTCTGTTCTTCTCAGCAAGTGCTCTTTGCTGAGGTCAAAGAAATGGGGCATTGTAACACTGGAATCCATTACAAATTAGCATAATGTCACCACCTCTCTCTGCGACATTTAAAATGAGCACAGATGAAGGACAGCGTGGAAAACAATGCAATTACAAGTATCTGGATCCAACAATAGTTCTGGAAAAGAACAAGTACGTGGAATTGCCTGCATTGAATCCTTTAACAAACTCCAGCATTCCTTGTGTTGCCTTCTTTCTCTGACATATCCTTAAACAAATAAGAAAATTAACAAACAACAACAACAAAAAACACGCAAAACCCAGAATTCCAGTCAGACTCACATCTGGAGGCAAGAAATCTGAACGAAGCACAACCAAAAGCTTTCACCACGTTCAAACACAAAAAGATAAAAGTGACATAAAGGTGAGAAGAACACCATCTCAGTGCCACAATGCAGCACCACTGTGAGGCAATCTGTGAAGATGAGACCTATCTCTGCCTATACACTGATGTCTTATCAGACTTTAACACTTCTGAAAATTGGGGGAAAAAAAAAAAAAAGAGTACAAAATATTAAGTAAAGGGGAAAGAAATATACAAGCCTCAGAAACAAAATGTGTTGCCTCATGTACACAGTCCAGTAGTAATTTCACAATATTTTTTAATCAGCTATGCTCAAAAATACTGGGAAGGAACAGAAGCATAGGACACAGTAAGAAACAACTCATCTCCTTTTCCATAAAAATTACCAACTTCCTTTTCTTCCTACATGTTCCAAGCTTTCGTAGGAAAAAAAATGGAAGCATCTAAAAACTTCAGTCTTAACATATTCTGAAAACATTTTTAATTTTATGTCTTTTCTGAAACATGATAGCTAATTAGTTATTTGATTATCATAATCAGAAACACTAATCATTGCAGTCTTGATGAAAATTCAGTGATTATCCCAAGAGGGTTACGGTCCAGTAAATGTGTTGACAGGCTATTTGTTATTGTAATGGCAATGCATCGTGAAACATATAGCAGAAAACAAAAGACAAATACAGATTAATATTATCCATAATACTTCGATACAAGAGAAAATGTAACGTGATCTTCAGGTCAAATTATGTGGTTCCTAATCAAGGAAAATTTCTTGTAGCATCAGTTTTGCATTCAGAATACTACAGTACCCTAGTGAATGAAAATACAAATTCCACTAAAATGGCCAGCAACCAGTGCCAAGCCACATCATGATGTCTCTTAAAATTACCTTGCAGTTCATTGAAAAATAGTTTATTTTATTGTTTAAAAGTAAAATCAAAATATTGGAAATACAAATAAAAGACATGAGACAGTATCGAACCTTTTCATAAAGTTTTTTCTCTAAATTCTTCAAACGTCTAAAAAACTATTTATTCTATACAATCATTATTATATATCTTTACCTTTATATTAAAGTAACATCCCTTTTGAGAAATACTTAGCAGTATCAGATCTTTCCTTGTGAAAATAACAACAGAAAACTGACATTTGGTAAAATACTTTTCCCAAAGAAGTTGCAGTTTGCCAGCCCACTTGAGGATTTATTTTTAACCCCGTTCCTTCAGCCTGTAATTGCTTATTTCTGCTTTCAATTTAACAAGCTGCAAGTGGAACTGTTCAGAGATGAAATAGTCATGGAGTTGCTTAAAAATACTAAATTACTATTATCTGCTCTATGCCTTGTAACCCTTTTCTCTCGTTCTCATTCATGCCTTCTTATTTTTATTATTTTCAGGAGGTAGTATTAAAAGTCATCCAAGTTCTACAAAAATACCAATGCCATTACTTTTTTTCCTTTTTTTGCCTCCTTCCCCTTCAAGACTAACAGCTGCCAGAATCGTGGCTGTCAAAACTGGCAGCTGGGAACTTTTCCCATACTTGCCAAGGAGTTGATTTGAGATATGCAAATAACACTTCTCCAAAAATTGTCCAAGGGGTCTCAAGAGGCACAACTGAGGTTAGATACTTCTTTACAACTCTGTGAAGCCCCTGTATCTTCCGATCTCCCAGAAATAGAAAGCAAGAGTTCAAGACAAAGAAGTGTCATTTTCACAATTACTTTACATAGAGTACCTGTCTGTCACTCTACCGTGTAAATGTATATGGTTTCCATTCTCACAGTACCCAAGTAGTCTCAATATTTCATGTACGTATACTCACACCATGACTACCAAGTGTAGAAAAAGTATTATTGTATTTTAAGCATAAAGAACTGCGGCACTGAAATGCTAAATAAACCTTGTACAATAAACATAAATTTTATGGATTCGCATTAATGAATGGAAAATGAGTTCTTGCAGAACATCTACTTCAGCTGGAAGGAAAATAAAAGAAAGGAATTATCCTTGACTCATTTGTCAGACATTTGAAGAAAACTCTAGAAAAGAAACTATCTGTGGGTAATTTATTTCAGAACTTTACTAGCTCATAAGCTTTTGGATTTACTCTAACCTTAATCTGTAGTTTAACTCCATTTATTCTTCTTTTTCACTAAGTGGCCAAGAAAAGCAGTATCATTGTCCTGTTTGCAACAAATTTTTGCAAAACCAAGATGTCATATTTTCTCAAGTCTTCTTTTTTGTGAATTAAATAAAACCAAAATATATCAATATAGTTTATAGGTCATGTCTTCAATATTCTTCATCATTCTTATTATCTCTTGGACTTTTCCTAGCTTGCTTCTTTATACTGTGATGATCAAAATTTTCAACCTATTATATATGGCCCCCGAAGGACTGAATAGCTGTTTTTCACATCTTGCACACAGTAAATCTGTTCATATATTTTACAGGATCATATTGTTAATTCATGTTTCATTTCTGACTATCACCTGGTTAGCCAGATATTTTTGGCTTGGGATATTTAATGTCTCCTTTCTGAGTGTAACATTCCCCACAAATCTTGAATGAATATCAACTTGCCACTTCAAAGGTGTTTTCCAAAATTTTGATTGCAGATCCCCAACAGGTACCACATACGTTGTTAAAACACTTATTTTATCTTCAAGTTTGAAAAGGATACATTAGTCTATCATTGACATTATTAATGAAAACACTGAAAATAATACTCTGTCCAGGACAGATGAATGCAGGAGTCTCTTCAAGTTTTCATAATCTGAAGGGAGGCTAACAGTAACTGATTGATTCTAATACATCACAGAATGATGATGAAACACAGTCAAAGTTTACCTACAGGAGTGTCATATGGGACATGATGAAAGGTTGTACTAAACTCAAGGTATATTATGTCTACAGATCTCTATGCATGTTACTGTGTCAAAAGCATTCTTGAGTTAAATTCACTTCTTGTACATATTAAATGCTTGCTCTAGACTATTTACAAGGATTCAGATAAGACTGGTTATGACACTCTTGTTCTCTTCTTATTTTGAAGCCCAGAAATATATTGACATTCCTCAAACCCTCTTCCATGAGTTCTCAAAATGCAAGAGATTTGGAGAAAGCTCTCATCCTTTAATTTTATTCATGAATTTTAAGGTCTTTTTTTTTAGGCAGCCATACTACAGCATGTACCTCATCATAATCCTTATATCCTCATGTTTTTCATGTACCCTAGGTACTCATTAAAACACTTCCACTGGACATTGGTTAAATAATTCTGTATTTAAGACATTAAGACTGAAGCAAAAAAAAGCACAAAATTCTTTAGGTTTCTCTACATAATCCTATATTTTGTCTCTTCTTTATATTTAAGGCCTTGAGCAACTTGCTCTAAAGGGTAGTGCAGGTTGGGGTAGGCTGGGACTAGATGATCTTTCAGTTCATCTGAATAGTCTATGATTCTATGATTTTATATTGGAAAGATAGTATTTTCTAATTCTTAGAGGTATATGAGATCGACCTAACCTTTAATGATTTTCTTACCACTTTCAAACTAATATACAGTTTCCATTTTGCACTACTTTATCTTTTTTTTTTTTTTTTAATTTCCAGGTTGTTTTCTTTATACTTATGCCTTCTTATGTATACCTTTTGTTGTTGTTGTTGCTTTGTTTTGGGTTTTTTTTGTGTTTATTTTTTTTTATGATTTCTTTCTCGTTCAGGTTATCAAAGACATTCTGATGCAGTTTTATAGAGTTGTCTGCCCCTTTCACACCACCTCTCAAAAGGGTTTGCAGCTGCACACCTACCCTCTGGTAGCCTGGGTCTTCAGTTCTCAATGGGCTTCCTTCAGATGATCTTCCTTCAGGAGCCTACTTATCTGTTCCCTAAATTTGACAAAGTCCATTATCATCATTCTACTGTAGGCATTTTCCTCTCTGTGAGGAATAAGACTGAAATGTAGGTTCCAAATGTTTATTCCAAGATGTTCTTCAAATATGTTCATAATTTGAGACTTATACAGTTGGGTGGGGTCACAAACAAATGTCATGCACAGACTAATAAAGTCAGGTCTTCAGAATGCCAAAACAGTACCACACATCCTATTCCACAGATTTTTTTTCTTTTGCAAAAACTTGTGCACTTTTTCAGGAAATCTGAAAATGTATCTCAGAGTAACTTTCTTACCTTCACGTACCATTCACAAGTATGGCTGCTATAAACACTGACACTGTATTACCTAGAGGAAAGAATATTTGATAAATAGAAACAGTGTTCTTACCTGTGATCACTATTTTGAAGAAGCTTGACTTGCAATTTGAATTCAGAAGTATTGGGAAACACACTTTTTAATACTCATTAACAACTAGGAAAAAAATCCAATTATTTTCCTTAAAACTATAGAGAATAGATATACAGAACAAGATGAATAATAGGACCCCAGAAGACTGACTTTGGAGCTAGGCAAACTATGAGGTGTTTTTAAATTCAACCACAACATGAAAGGTGAACTTATTAACAGGAAAACAACAAAAAAGGCATAAGTATGATAGAAATCTTGCATTATTAGAAGGCATATAATTTGTCTGATAAGCTGCAATTTCACTTGCCAAAATCATTATTAGCTACTTCACAACTATCTGTGAGCCTGGTATTACTGTCTTGCAAACAGGAGGAGGGTAAACACATTCTGTGGGATCACTGCACTCTCAACCATGTGTCAACAAATCGTAGCTCACGTGCTCTAACCTAAACTTTGGATCACATCAGAGAAATTGTTTGTGTCTACATCATCAAAACCAGTTGTCATCAATCCCTAGCATTCCCCCTAGGAAGGCCTGAAAATATTTTGGCTAAAACATTAATTCCCTTGAATATTTAATGTTCACAGTGTATTTTGTACATGACTAAACAAGACTGGAGTGATGAATTTTGCTATCTAACAGAGGTTGTTTACCTCAGCAAATAATTTCTCATATTAATAATCTTTCTTACAGGAGTTGAGTGACCCTGTATAAACATATTCGCTCCTTCTATCAAAAATTAAAACATGCTGCATGATTTGACAATCTATAATTTTCTTTCCTACAAAATACTAGAAAGAAGGTACAAAATCCCAAATGTGTTGCATAAATTATGCATGTTGTCTATACACTACAGAATTCTGAGAACATATGCGTTTCTGTAGCTTCTAATTGGGCTTTTTACAGATAAGCTTTTTCCCACTGGGAAGCAGTTAACAGACAGTTGTCACCACACCAACATGACCCCAACCCACCAAGAATTCCAAAATAAATGCAAAAAGATGACATCTCTTTACAAAAAAAAAAAAAAAAAAAAAAAGGGAAGAGCTTTTAAACACTTTTGCTTGGAAATACAAGAATTGAGTCATGTTGCATTTAGTAAAGATGAACCTCAAGGGCCTGCAACTGTAGGAAAGATAATGTTAAAATACAAAGTCTTATGATAAGAAATGGAATGGTTTTGAGGGTTTGATATGTTCAAGAGTTTGAACATAATCTCAAATATTAATTGGAAATACATAGACTTCAGTAAGAGAGAAAGAACAAAGTATCCAACAAATTCCTATAGTCTAAAGACTACTTGACAGTATGTCAAAACTGCTTTGCAAAAGCCCTGTTCATGTCTGCTCAGAACATTAAACCAAATCAAATATTTAAAGCTAGTGAGCAGAAAATTTGGCTTCCAAACCCAATTCCAGTATTTAAAATAAAGGATCACGCACTGCATAAAGCAAGACAGGTGTCCTACTAATTTCAGTCAATATTAGCAGGATCATGTAGTACAAGTGGAAAGGAAGAAGACATTATTTATTTTTTATCAGCATAGCTAAAAAGAAAACGATTGGAAAGCTGTCCAAAATGATGACTGAAGTTGAATAATGTGTTCAGGAGGCAAAAAAAGAAAACCCAAGCCTATGATGTGAATAGCTTTTTATGGTATTGAGATCAAATATCAATATAAGAACCCTTGATCTTAACTAATGTTCCTATCACAAGTTTGCTTCTGCAGTTATGATAACACAACAGTAGTAACTTTCAATTTCAAGTAATCAAAACTGTAATTTGAAATTGAGTATTTTATTCATGATGGTTACTAAAATACATGTTTGTAAACAATCAAATCCTTCTGGTTTAACTCATTCTCAGAATATCACCCACAACGTTACTAACCCTGACCTGTTCCTCTGGAATAAAGCACACAGCAGAACTCAGTATGTGAAATGTATGAAAGCAAACATAAAATAATAACCTGGATCAACAGGGCTTATTTACTACTTGATAATCCAAGGCCAAAAAATTTGAGAACAAGCATACAGAAAAGTGGGGGGTTTTTTGTTTTGGTTTTTTTTTTGTCATACCCCAGCTGTCAAGAAGATTTAAAAGTAAACAAGCCACTCATACACCACAGTTTCTTAATATGGGAAGGATATGGAACATGATCCTCTACAGAACTACTTAAATACTAAATTTAGTATTTCACTATTTCAACAGTGGATGCAGGAGTGTTCCACAAAAAGTTAAAAGAGGCAAAGGAGATGGATAAATAAAGAAATGATTTACAGCCAGATTTGTATGAAGACTTTAGTAAAACTGAAAAATCTTTGGAAATATGCTGAACTTTGTCAGAAACTTAGGTTTCAACCCACATTCAGTGAAACATCTAACCAAAAGCAAACAACTGAATGCATAATTGTCTTCTATTTTGTAGTTGGAATTTAATAATGTGGCAACAGTCCAAAGAGTGGATGAAATTCAGTTATCTTAACAAATATAGCTAATGGCCCAGAGACTCCCTCAGAAGACAGGCTATGACCCATAGGGTAGACACAACAGAAAACTGTTGGGTCAACTGCACAGTTCTAGAAGAGCAGCATAACCAGCATATCTGAATTCCACACAAAATATCGCCATTTCTATTCCTTACTTTCCCAATACAAACATAAGCTAAGAGACTTCTGTATTGTTTCCAGATATGTAAAATTGCACACACACTTTTGATTTCACCATTATGCCCAAGCCTTGCTTCTCTGCTGTCCAGCTAATTTAACAGCACTTTAAAATTATGTGTCAATTTTGGTAATGTTTGTTCTGATCTTAGACCTAATAGGTTCATCCTACCTATCTTCAGGCAACAAACCATGATATCTACATTAAATCAGTTTTTATTCTAGATTCTTGGCATGATTATACTATCTAATATCTGAACCCCTTTCTGCAGTTACCTGTATTCTCCACTGAATTATCCAAGAAGTGCAAAGTTTAGCATTTCAGGTGGCATCCTTATTTTAGATCAGTTCTCAGGTGTGGCAAAATTCAGCAGAGATGTGTGGCAACTGGAACAAAATGTCTTTTCACCCTCATTCTCCTCTTATCTCAAATACACAGAGGGCCAGGTAGCTAATGACAAATATTACTTGGGGTTTAGGACTGTAACCGATAATCAATTGCAAGCATATCTCTATGCAGTATAACTGGACTCCACCGACTAGATAGAATGGGATGGAGACAGTGGCACTCAGAGCACAAAGGAGACCTCTTGCAGGAGGAAGACCTCAGGCCTGAAATCTCTTATTTTTTATTAAAAATAAATCTTTCATTCTGCAAAACAGCAGCACAGTTCTCAACTTAGACTCTTTAACCAATTTAATATTAGAGTAATTCATTGCCATATTGCAATAGTTTTGCCAAGTTGTTCAGAAAATATGAAGAGACCTTATGCTAGAGAGCCTCTGGAGATACACCCAGATTCGATTACCTAAAAATAAATTTAGGACCTTCTCCCTAAAACTCAAAAGTCTCTCCTACTAAATACAGGTGTATAGATATAAGATCAATACTAACCCTGCATTACACTCTGTTACAGCTTCAGGGCTTTCTACGTGTATTGAAAAAGTAGATGGGTCGTCATATGGAGCACTCTCCCCATCTTTTGCACTACAGCAAAATCACAAACCCTCATCTTAGGGCCAGAAGTTTTTGTTCCTGCTCTGTGCTTTCCCTGTGCCCAGGGGAACAGCCAGAAAGTACACTCATTGTAACTTTCAGTAGAGAAAAAATTGCATTAAATTCTGAGGGTTCAGGCCCATTGTGAGAGTTCATACAATAAACTGACTGGTCGAATATTGTCTAGACTTTTCTCTCAGCTTATATTTTTTATACAATTTATTTGATTAGAATTTATTTAATATTATATTATCCATTAGGTGAGTTACTGATTCCCTAAAATGCAAGGTTACTTACTTTGAATAATTTACAGAAAGCAATTTGTTCTGAAGACAAACTAAAAATGTACTTCAAATCAAAAGCAAGAAAACAAACAAAAGAACAAGGAAAGGGGGAAAATGTTGGGAACTCAGAAGGGAGCTAGAAATACTGTGAAAGCAGAAGTGGTAATGAAGCAGAGAAGACTAGAGAGAAGTTGACATTACTGGAGGGCTCTCCCAGACAATAGTCAAATGTGCATTTACTGCAGCAGAACAAGAAAGCCAGATTACGTTTAAAACTGGAATTTCACAACAAATCAGGATTCATCCTTTTTACTCTTCATGGAATATGTTTTTTTTGATAAAACTCTTTTTAATGCAAACCCTTCAGAACCCCAAGAAATTCTCTTTATACACCCACACTGTGTTTTCTGGCTTGAATAAGTTTGTTAGTAGATAAACACTGCCGCTGCCTCATGCTTGAAAAGTTTTGAATGTAATTGACTGTCAATGATATGATGATTTATAATGCAATCTGCTGCTACTTCTGCTGCTGCAGATAACTCTAATTTGCCTCTATTGTATTAGATATGATGAACTTGACAATCATTTTTAATTTTCCTGTTTGGCTTTCATTCAGGTTGATGTGGCCAGTAACAGTAAATTTTCATTGTTCTACTCCTAAAGCAATAAAGAAACAGGAGCTTGTTTTATATGAAGCAGTTGGCTTTTTCCAAAAGACTCATTTATTGTGTAATAAAGCTTCTGCCAAACAAAATATTTAGTAAAAGTGGGGAATTAAAGTTTTCTTTTAAATCTTTGTGTTTTACTGAAATATATATTAGTCAAGTTGTCCTACATGGAAAAAAAAGATAGGTGACAGGGAGAAAGGAGCCTAGAGACATGATGGACACTTTACCAGCTGGTTGATATTACACAGTTTCATAATTCTGGTCATACATAGATCTGGAGGCTTTGGTTTCTCTTGGGAAAACAGGTGAAAGAAATCAAGATGTTCATGGTTTCTGTTCTGAGGGAAAACTATTAAGGAATGGAAGAGATAGAAAAGACCTAAGTGCATATAAAAAAGTTTAATGAAATGCTCCTTAGACAAGCAAGTACCGTTTGACAACTCTTCAGTTTACAGCTCCATTATCTTGTAAGACAACTACTCAGAAAGGTAAAAAGTTTGTTTATTACTAGCCACAGAGATAAGCAAATCAGTCTTAAAGTGATACATATTAGACTATGAAAAACAGCCTTTGTGGCTTTGAATAACACAGCTTCCAACATCTCAGCTGTATTTTCCCTCCATATGAAAGAAAGATAATCACACCTGCATTTGTTCTAACTTGCTTTGGTGTGCACAGACAAAATGAAAAATGTAAAAATGACATACTTTCAGTCCACAGAACAGTTTCTGTTAAGAGTTGCATCTGTTTCCTCATCTAGCAATGTTTTCACAATAGTTGCAGTGCAGTAGTAATGTCACTCCAGCTGCTATATAGAAGAATGAGCTGAGTCCCATTCTGCCTCATCCATCATCAAAAAGAACTAGCATCTAAGTTTCAGTAAGTAAATTCTATTCTGTGGGTAAGAGATGAGAAACAGATTTTAGATCTGAAGTTCAGTTTGAACAGCTGGCAGCTAGAAAAATGATTTTTAGATTTGCAAGCTAAACACATTTAATAGGGAAAACATTGAGAAGGAAGAAACAGGCAACTCCACACTGTCATTTCCACAAAGTTACCTTTTTGACTCTAACTGCATTTCAAGAATTGCGTAATTTACAGTATCATGCTTTCTGTGTATGAGAATTAATTCCAATATCATTCATCCACAATAAACTGTAGGAGTTAATTTATTTTCAAATGATATGAGGAAATTATTTTTTTTAAAAACCCAACTTTGCAGAAGCTTAGGCCAAGTTTTGGGGGAAATTGAATGTTTTTCTTCTTTTCTCCAATTCACTCACCACTAGAAATGGTGCTTTACACATGTTCTTACAGTATAAAATAACACCACCAACAACATAAAGAATGATATTATAAACTATGTGGACTGCACAAATACAAAGGCTGAGAGGAACAGATCTTGTTTGCTGGGCACCTGTTACAGTAATTCAGGATTGGAAAGCATTAAGTGATTGCTTTCCCCTTGCAAAAAATATTTTGAGAATGTATAACTAGACCTTAAGAGTCTTAAGAGTTAAAGATTTTACTTTGTTGAAAAATTCCCTAGTCCATGATGAATTGTTTTCTGAAAGGCTTAGGAATTGTTTTTGAACTATTTGTTCATAAAGCTTGTAGGAGCAACAAAAAGATTTACCCATTTTTGATCAATTTAGAGGGAAAAAGCAAGAAATCCTATAAAATGTCTTCAACAGTGAATTTGTACTGTATTATTAATATGTAATCACACATCAGTAAAGAAAGCTGCATCACCTCACCTTTAAAAGCTGAAATTACTGAAGAAAAAATTTTGGTTAGAGACAAATGTTAAACTGATTATGGATTCTAACAGCTAGAACAGTGCAGCTGTTGATGTGGATGTGGAAAAACGCCTGCAGTTACATGCAGATAGGGCATGAGGTAACAATTTAACAAGATAAAGTCTTTTGAATGTGGCCTACCCTTCAGACAGAATTTTATTTTTACTGTCCAAGTAGAATTTCAAAGATGCTCTGCCTCTTCAGCTTTATTCACAGAGAGTGGCACTTACAGACAGAAACTCAGCAGTGATCTGTGGCCGCACACCATGAGACACTACATGGATTGCAGTTTTCTACACCACATAAAGTGTGGGCTCTGAGGAGATACAAACAACATTTTCTAAGTCTTGAAATTCAAAGATCAGCTTAAACCCGGACCGACCAATTTACTTCAACAGCCCTTGGAGACCAACCAGCAAGGATAGCAACTGCATATTCAGAACTACAGTTTGTGTGTGCAGGCATAAACTCTGCTCTTTTTCCAAATGAAATGATCTTTCATTCAGTGTAGAAGCAAACAAAATTTGTTTAGCAAGAATCTTGTTTAGTATAAGTAGTTTGTGTCAGTATACACTGCTTCAAAATTTAAATGGCTTTCAGTTCCTGAAAGCGAAGGCAAAACAAAAGAGAACATTTGACTGAGAACAGAAATGTAAATTTATAATGTGGCAACACTGCAGCAACATAGCAAAAGCTACACATTCCTGCAAGTGTGATGTAATATATGTATTTGCTATTATCTTTAGAAGTTTTCAGATGATACTTTACTCATATGTTATTAAAGTTGGAGTAAAACCTTCTGAGATACAGGATTGTTATGGCTGGCATACTAAAATGTAATTCATCTTCTTCTGTCCACTGTTATTTGTAGAGAGAGGAAGAAAAATAAAGACAAGCTTGTTTTGGTGGCTTGTTTATTCTGCTAAAACCTATTTGACGTAATCCCTGCTCCACAGTGGCTCCCAGTGGGAGACGTAAGCTGGCAGCAATACAAGTATTCCCCCCAAAAAACTGCATCAGAGACATCTCTTTTAACACATATTCTAAGAGCAGGGAGCTGAGATCTTACAAAAAAAAAAAAAAGAAAAAAGAAAAAAAAAGTATTTTTCTATAAGCAGTTACCAGTATGGTTCCTCAAGTTAACAACAGAAGATGAGAAATCCCCTGTGCCTTTATGTGATAACATTTAAATCACAAGTTGCAGAAAAAAATTGTCAAAAAATGAACCAACTCACATACATGAGCTGAGCACATGGTCTGCCTCTGGAGCTGGCCTCTGGGGTTTCAATCTTGTAACCATCTTAGCTATATAAGCAAGATCTCTGCTTTCTGTACTCAAAGCAATGGATTAAGTATTTAGGAGGTCCGCGTATCTTCATCAGAACAGTTACATATCCTGTGTTTTATTTCCCCAATAAGAACATGCCAACTAGATTTATGAATATAAATTTTCAGGCAGAAAAAGGTATTCATTCTTTAACCAGAAACCCTTTAAAATCTGGTGTTTCTATTCACTGCTCTACCAAACAAATAACAAAAAATGCACGTAAAATAGTATCTGAACATGTCACAGTGTATACAGCTCCTCTGAACTGCACTAAGCACTACCTGAATTCTGCAATGTGTACAGGGTTCAAAAAATGAAGTTATTATTGGAGCTTTTATGAACACACAAAAGCAATCTCATGATGAAGAACTTCCTAGCATTTTATAGTGCAGCTTTGCTACTGAAGCAGTGTAGGTAAAGAATTCAATGTTTCTAAAGGGGTGCTTTCATACACATACTTTGATACAGCATCATAAATGTGTTCTGATTAAAAAAAAAAGGAAAAAAATAACTAAAAAAAGAAACAAAAAAGGCTTAATTAATTTTCCTCGGTTGTTACCTTTTCCTTCTTCCCTTCATTGCTCCAGAACATGCAGACCAACATTTCCAGACCTGACGCTTAATGGCTCAGCTCCTGGATCCATGTGCAGTATATTTAACTGCAATTTTTCTTCAATTCACTGTGGGTGCAGGCACTTAGCTTTACACACCAGATCTGAAAGCATTGGTTATAGTTCAGACAAAATTGTGTCACTGGGTGGGAAAGAATAATATCAGAACTGGTGAAAGACTGTGGTCTTTTTAGACTGTACTACACAGCAGAAATAGAAAAAAATATCCAAAAGGCATTGAAAGAGAGGTGGTATGGTGAGGTTTTTTTGAGAAACAGAACTGTAAGATTAAGACAGAAAAAGGGAATTTAGCTGTCATGCAAAGAGCTGGACTGCCTGTGTTAGAGACAGTTTTCATTTATAGAAAGAACTGCAAGCAGCAGAGAACACTAGTATGCTTATTGTAAGTGAATAGCATAATTTAGCTTAAAAAGTACCTCTGAAAATGAAAAGAAAGTCAATAAAGCTGTGATAACTGAACTAATCTTTCCAACCTCCATTCAGGTGAGAGAGAAAAATAATGTATAGGGGACTCCAAATATAAATCTTCATTCTCACACATTGTGAAGGTTTCTTATCTAATTTAAATATTTGCAGTAATTTTGTTGTTGAATATTTTGTTAATAATAAATGGCAACAAGAGTATTTCCTGATCTGTAGAGTTAAAGGGTGTTCTTAGTGTTTCAGTTCTCAGACATCAAATACCTTCTAAAACAGAAGTGGCAACAGCATTTGCCAAGGCACCTATTTTGCCAAAATGGCATTTAACCAAAACCAAATTTCTCCTGTTTCTAAGTCTTGTTTTCTACTGAATTTCAGTTCCATAGTGGCAGCCCTGTCACGCAAACCACACGGTTCCCCCCAAACCAGGGGATCACCCTGGTTTTCTTTATGCAGAGGCAAAAGTCAGAATGGTGATGGAAATTTTGTGTTTGCATGCATTTAATCATTCCTTAGGGGCCTGATTTACCAAAGTATCATACAGATTAACATGCAGTCAGGGTATGCATCCACGTTTCTTCTCTCTATGAAGCAAAGGGTTAGAAAGGGGGAAAGCCTGGAACATGACGGTCTTGTGTTAGTTGTGGTGTCAAAGTATGAGCAGTCATTACATGTATCCAGCCCTGAGGCTTTGGGTAGATAAAGCCTCAGGCTCATTTCCAGGACCTGACCTTGATCTGTGGTTTCTGAGCCCAGTTTTCTAATACAGTGCAAGACTGTAATTTAAAACAAAATATATTTAAAAGAAAACAAAATGCTTTCTTTAAGTGTCCAGTATAAAAAGATGTTTTCAGCATTTTTTGGGTTTGCTTCATTTTTCCATCTATGCAAAAACCTCTTCTGCTTTTCCTGTTTAACAACTTGAACTTCAAAATATGAACCTAAAAGAAAATACTCTGGATCAAACCCTTCAAATTTTTCAATGGCTCTGAACTTCATAAATTGCAACAGAAAGAAAAAAAATCTCTTTTGCAATTACAGGCAAGGTTGCAAACCTTTCTGGTAAAAAGAATGTGGAGGTGGGATGATGCTTTTTAATACCTGTAAACATAGTATTAGTTAAAGAGAGATAATGTTTCAGCACTGTCAAAAAAATCTCAGAAGTTAATGCATGATAGCAATGGGCTTGTATTGTTTTGTTGGTAGTAATAGCAAAGTAAACAGAGGGAATGATTAGATGTCTATCCACTTGGGTCACTGCAGAGCTGCAGTTTCACCCTCCACCTAACTGCTGCCTGCCACTGAAAAAGCTAATCCCAGTACTCTTCATTTCCCAGCACTCCTGCAGCTGGGAGATAGTTGGTTCTTGCCGATTAGTGGAAAATAACATTTTTTCTTTTCCTTTTAAGGGATACAAGATAAGCAACAGGAACCACTAGGGCATAAGGGCTGGGAGCATCCTTGTTGGCAGCAGCCTGTAATTACATCAGATTAGGTATAATGTGATATCATGCCCAAGGCCCTCTGAAGTCTTAGCACTGCCCATTGCATTTTGGTAGACAAAGGAGAGGAGAAGGGAAAGCTCAGCTCCTTACCAGTATTGCTGAACTACATATCTAGATGGTGGAATTTGAGATTAGGAAGCCATTTGATAAACATGACAGTCAATGAACCACAAAACCCCTGTAAACCCACAGGTCAAGCCTATTATTAGCCGTATCCAAAAGAAAATTGACACTTTAGCAACGTAAAGTCTGTTTAATCCCCAAATTTCCTAGTCTGAGGGTACATTACTCCTGCAAGTAATCTAGAATTAGTTTACAGTATATCTCATTTACCAACCAGCCACTGCTCTCTGTGCTGCAATAAGAGTGAGGTTTCAAAACCATTACCATGAATTCTTCCATCCCACTGTTTAGTCTAAGGCTGCCTCTATCATTCTGACTTTGAAGACTCACAGATCACTCTAATAGCTCTATTTACTGGCCCAGGCAATTACTGGTTGTACATGACCACAGATGGCTTTAGTCAGGAGCTACAAATACAAACACACCAGATTTAGCTCTCCTGCTCAAAGCTCCAGTCTGATCACAGATGATACCTGAAAATATCTCCAGCACACTGATAGTAACAGGGAAAGACAGGTAAATAAAGCAACATCTTTCTCTGATAACCCCAGAAACTTTCTGGGTATTAACCAGCAGCTGTCATAGCTACAGAGATTAGGACAGGTGAAGATTGGCATTGGTACTGTTGTAATAACTCCTGTGGGGAAACGACCAGCAAAACCTGAGACGACCTGCTCTCAGAAGGAGATAAAGACTAAACGGACCGTAGCCTGACGTTTTCAAAAAGTTTTTTGTTGTTCTAATATACTAGATATTTGTTGTATTAGAATAGTCATAATTACATTTCTACTGTTGAATTGTTCCTATTGGTTGTTTCATCCCAGTTTCCCTATTGGTTGAGCTTTGGTGCACTGCACCACTCCCTTATAAGGTTCACCCCACCTGCTTAACCCCTTGTTTGGCACAGTTGCCACCCCCTTTTACCTTGTGTGTTGCGCTCTGCCCTAACTCCGGCCCAAACTCCTCCCTAGTTCCAGAACCCTATATAAGTCTTGTGCTCCCTCAATAAACTGGTCATTCCTGCTTCACCCTTACCCAGAGTGGCTTGCCCCTTTTTTACCCCCGCGGAATGCAGCAAACTCCTACATTTATTCTTTGGATAAAATGGTAACACCATGCTCTGGAACCTCTCTCTTCTAGGCACTGCCAATGAAATGGCAGTGGAAAAAAATTAATACACATTAATTGCTCCTTTTCATTGTAATTTGATTTTTTTTCTTATTTATTTTACTCCAATAGACTGACAGATCTTTCAAGGATTTCGCATCTAGCAGTCTGTTAAGGTGTCAATAGTGAAAAGTTGAGAATGGGAGAGCAGGGGGAGAGGGTGAAAATGACAGTGGATAAGGTGAAGAGAAAGGAAAAATAAATACTCTTGCATAATAGCTACTATCCCCCCACTCCTTAGAGTAAAATTTAGTCTGCACATCAGTTTCTACACAGAGACTATAAATCTGAGTTATATAGCCACATACCAAATGCACCAAGGGAAGCCACTTCTCTTTTTTCCTTGATAAGGTGTCCCCTTCTGCCACTACAAGATGAGTAAATTACTTCACCTGTCTAACTGATCCCCAGTATTCAGCTTGACACTGACAATGGCAGTGCACCTGTTAGTGTGATGGACAAGTGATTGGCAGCATGGCATTTGCTGCTTTCTATAATAAGTTGGTTATTATACAATGATGTTGACAATCTAGAGAGACTGCAAATATTAAAGTGTAACTAGGTACAGGTTTGAGAAAGAAAAAAAAACAAAACAGGTTATAGGTGAAACGTGACCCTGAATAAATTTTATGCCAAAGGCTTCTTTCATTTTAAAAAGAAAAATATCAAATTTTAAGTATGACACTTTTTCTTAGGAGCAAATAATTCTATTTATGTGTAGCCACCAAATGTCAATTCTGAGTTTTCCCATAAACTAAGCACAAGATTGAAAGTTACTACCTTGATCAGCTTCTCAGGGACACTGCATCTATAAATGCAAAAAATGTAAGCAACTACATGTACAGTCTTAGTAAGAATACATCTTCTCCAGCCATAGTAAACTACCATTTTGGTGCAACTATTCCATTTTCTTCCCCATGGTCCTGCTACATACCTCCCTTCTGTACAAGCATCACTCTGAAACCAGTGCTACCGTACAGTCTGATGACAGACAAAAGCTTCACCGACCATTAGCAGCTGGAAGTCTCAATGGCCTAGGTATGTAACAGAGGACACGAACCTGTAGGCTATACAACTTACACCTCGGAAAATAGAATACAGATCCAGAATTTAGCAATTGATAGAAAATTTCAGGTAAGGTACATTTTTTATTTAAACACATCATCTTTTTTTCCAGCTGGTATCAGTATCAGAATAAACCCACTGTACCAATCAGGCACCTTTGAGAGCAGCTCATCCCTGTCATATTTTTA
Source organism: Campylorhamphus procurvoides (assembly GCA_013396655.1). Lineage (NCBI taxonomy): Eukaryota > Metazoa > Chordata > Aves > Passeriformes > Dendrocolaptidae > Campylorhamphus > Campylorhamphus procurvoides. The sequence goes on from WBMV01000649.1 coordinate 869,325, forward strand.
TCCTAATTTTAATGCTGAGGAATTACTTTAAACCTTTAAGATGGAAATTTATCCCCAATATTATTCTTGCTATCATTACATATCATGATGATTGATATCCTTGATCTTCACTTAAATGTTTACAGTGCTAAGGAAAATTTGACCATTCAGAGTCTGACCATTCAGAGTCTGACCATTCAGAGACTCTCTGGCAGTAACACTCCCAAGGTCAGAGACTGTCACTGCTGGTACCAAAGCCCTTTCACAGCAGGCAGCTCCAGGGAGCTCATGGGTCCCTGCTCTGGACTTCCCACACACCTCACTCACAGTCAGACCAGGTTTCCTTACCAGTTGGGCCAGTTGGTTTCCCCATGCAGAGTCAGAGATGTCTCATTCCATAAAGCCATTTATTCAAGGTATAGTAACACAGAAACAACCCAAGTTGGTGCTCCTGAGAAGGGACACCCTGGGATTTTATACCCTCTCAGGGTCATAGCTACATAGAAACCCTCACCCTTTCTCCTGAGTCGTTTGCTCCTGCCCTGTCTCTGAGAGTCCAGTCACCCAGGCCACAGGTCCCTGACCCCTTTGCTCTGCAAAGGGTCAGTAGTTCATGGCCTCTTGCCTCGGGCTCAGCCTCCTGCCCATCCAGAGCTCAGTCAGGAGTTCACGCTGCACACTGAGCCACCTGCAGCAAATGCATCCCTCAACAACAAATTTCCTATGAATTTATATTTTTTCATTCTGTTAAACTGTAATACATGACAGTGCCAAATTGTTGCTATTTTCTATGTGAGAATTTCATTCTGGAGCATGTTACTGTGATGAAATATAGGAAATGCATGCAAATTATAAAACTTGAAGATTATGATGTGACACTGTAAGAACCAGTATTCTGATTATATTGTTTACAAAAATATTACTTGACTTTCCCTTTCATTTAACCGATATATAATAGATGTATAATGGCATAGGTCCTGTTCAGCAAATGACATATATGAATTTTACATGGTGTTCTAATTAAATTGCTAATCTTGGTCCCAAAGGCTATGTTTGCCCTAGTAATCTGAACAGCAGCAGGTCACAGCCTTGAACTTTGGCACATATGTATCAGCACGGTCAAATTATTCACTAGCCAGTACACTGTCCACTGTTTGGACTGTGTAAACTTCCTACAGTCCCTTAACATGGCTCAAGCTGTGAGTATGGCCTGAAACTGCTCTCCTGGCAGACAACCTTTTTTGGAAGGTGGAGAACAGACAGACAGAGAAGGTGGACAATAAATGCATGGCTGTGATCAGTGCTGTGACATTTGAAAAATGGAATTTTCTTGATCCTTTTGTTAACCTCTAATCAAAACCAACATGTTCTATAGAAATAGGTAACACATGGGAATATACACTTTAAATCAATGTTTAAGCAGTAAGCCCTAATTGTCCTCATAATGCCTAGATTGTTTTTAAAACACAGAATAAGTGCAGAGTGCAAGCTTACTAAAAAACCTTGACGTCTGATTTTAAAGTGCACAGCTTGAAGTTTTTCTGCAAACAGAAGGCTAATTGCTGATTCATGATGTTACAATCAGGAAAAAACTACAAGATTCTAGTCATAAGACCTCCTGAAAGGAAGAAATAGCAAAATTTAGTGTGTGTTCACATGACACCATTAACAATTCATGTATTTATTAATAGCTGATAAAATAATAATGTCTTAATAAATTCATAATCCATAGTAATTGATTATCTACAAATCTTATAATTCAGCCTTTAGGTTTATAACCACAGTTTTAACCACATATTGCAACTTCTGCAGATCTGCATAAAGCCGTACATAACACATGGTATTCACAACTGCAGCATGCTCAGAAAAATATATTTGAATAGCTTCTAAACATTTTCAGTGTTAGGCAATCTTTCTAATAATTATTTCTTATATATGTATCTGTTACTAGTACCACATATACACATAGAGACATGCATATACACACACACATACAGAAATACTTTTCTGTTCTAAGTTTAGTAGGATAAAAGTCACTGAATTAAAAGAATGCTGAAACAAGCAGTTACACACTCTAAATGACTGCTGCAATGCAAAATCCAGTCTCACGAAACTTGCATAGTGACTTCAAATCTATCATTTTTTTCCATTCCAAATGCTATTTTTCAATTCAGTGGGCCTCAAGCTTTTCAACAAACTGGATCAATTTGAAGCTACTCATTCAAAAGGGCTTCTTAAATGCCAGTCCTAGAATTCAACATGACAGAAGAGACAGAGAGTCATCTTCATTTCCAGTCACAATCTGCTGTGTGAACAAGCCCACATCAGCATAGGGCCCCTGGACTATGCTGTGGGTGCAAGTCTGTCTGGAAAGAGCAAATAGCCTTCCATTTTTTTTTTTTTCCAAATTGCAAATAGGGCAAAAAGATTGCACTGTTTTTAAAATATAAAGTGGGTTTTTATTAATATCACTTCTGTTGGACAGCTCAGAACTATTACACCAGGGTACAAATGGAAGAAGTGATTGCTTTTTAGGTAAGCAAATGGATAGTGAGCCCTTCCCATGTACGGGAACATCACCCATTTGCAGTGATTTCACTTCATAAGTGCTAAGGTCGGTTCTCAACACACAGTACTTTAGCCTGCATAAGCCTCAACCACACTCAGTTGCAATTACACAGCACAAGCATATGCCAGAAGTCTTATACCAGAAGTCTGGTAACAGTTTGGGAAAGAATGCAGTCTCTGACGATGGTGAAAAACTGCTGCCATGACACCATGCTTGGGAATGGGGAAGCGGTAGATGAAAGTTCAAAAGACTCTGGAGCAGCTGTTCTGTCTCCAATGCACACCTTTACCCACATAACCTAGCTCTTTGATCTCTTGTAGAAATTTGGCTGCCTTATGCTGTTTTGCAAGTAGAAGGCACATCAGTGCAGATCCATTTGTATGTACCTGATTTGTTTCTATATACAAATGCTTCAAAACCAGGAGAAATAGCTGTGCTGGTGAATAGTTCAGAAAGAACAAACTAAGTGTAGGAAGCACAGCTCGTTCCAATAAAGGCCACAAAACCAGTAAAAGTGCATTATGATTTTTATAGGAATAGTACCAAACCCGCAAAAATAGAAGAGATTTTCAGACATTCAGAGGACTGAGAAAATTCTTTTGGTAGTGGTTTGGACTTCTACATGCAGAAAGTGCATGACCAAACACAGAGTAGGACAATAAAAGTAAAGATCTATTCAAAGATTTTTCCTGCCTTCAAAAACTGTCAATTTAAAGGTTTGAGTGTCAGAACACAACAGGCATACTTATTTTTGATGGATGTAGCTTTGCTCCCTAGCCTCTTTTTTTTTTTTTTTTCCTCATCATCTCTCCATTTGTTGTAACATAAGATAGCAGCAGAACTGGTATGTCAGCTGGATACAGTGCCCCACCTCCAGCTCTTAGCTCCTCTGAAGTCCAGCAGAATTCTGTCTCTCATGAGATGGCACCCCATCGGTCCACGTTTTTGAAGTGCTGAGTTACCCCAGCCAAGCAGACAGCATCCTGGCACATCTCTCAGAGAAGGCTCTCCACTCTGTTGTGATGCCACAGCAACTCAGGTGTGGAAGGTTAATAGTATGAAAAAATTATGAAATATTTTTGTTTCTAAAGTAAAGATACATTGAGCTGGCCCCAAAACATGTTCTGTTCTCACATTTAGCTGCAAGTTTATGAACTGTGTCACAAAATAAATTAAGATTCCTGGAAACAGCACACTTGTCTTGCCCTTTTGAAGCTCAGTTGCATCCAAACAAATGAGGGCATTCTGATGAGTGTCCTTTCCACAGTATAAAAAAGGCCATAAGTTTTGTTCACAGTCAGTCCTGCTGTGTTGTTTTGTCTCCATTTTATTTTCCCTTTGACAATGATTTTGATTGATAGTTCTATCAAATCTGTGGTAGTAACCAACTGGCAAACTGCTCCAGTGGAAAAATACAACAGAGTTTAATACAGATAAAAACAGAGTTCTATACAAGTTTTTCTAAAAAACACATAAACCCACCATGGTGTAAGGGCATCTTTTAAATCTACTTCCTTAACTTTCTAACAGGATTATATGGTAAGACAATACACTGAAAGTGGAAGGTATGGTAGTCAGGTATTATTTCCACCAGCAGATATTCAGTTCAAAAGAGCAAGCCAATGAAATTATTAGTCATTACTGTCTAAACGTGGCTCACAATATCCTGAACTTTATAAAAAGTTTAGAAGAAAATTATTTAGAAATGTTACATCCCAGGAGCTCCAGAGTTTTACTTTGGAAGGCCATTGTGAACTGTCACAATGTCACACCTGTCACAATGAATTATCAACTTGACTTCTCTTCATATTGAATATGTGATGGTTATTTTTAAAAGCTACCCACTGTGTATGTCACAATCTATGTTTTGCAAAACAGCACCATGGATAAGACATAGTGGTATTTTCTTATAGGCATCTTTTTGATATATAACACACCCAGGTTACATTAGAAACACAACTAAGTTACATTAGTAATTCGACAGACCCAGCATCTCCCAAGATTTCAGTCAAGAAATCTATTAAATCTACCAAAAAATTAATCTTTTGACATATAGCATGACTAGGAGTCATGCAATACTCCTAGTGACAGTTCCACTCTTTTGTCATAATAGGTCTCTTAGCACCATCACACAATTGCAAAATCATTAAGACACAGTCCTTCTCTTTTAAAGAGTAAGAAAAATCATAAAAAAACCCCTTCCCTAATAGAGGACTATATGCTATTGAACCAATTCTAAATAAAGTCATGTTGTATGAAAAACAAACTCTGTAGTTGGGAGAGGTCCTTTTATTGGCTGATGTTTTAATTTACAGCAAAGAATCAAAGCTAGCATATACTCTTTTCCTTACCCTGAATCAGAAGATTTATTTTTCCCCTCACTGAAAATCAGAAATCCAGTACTAATTAACTGTAAGCTATGATAGCTGCTAGACTGCAAGAAATCTCTTGTCAGGTTAAGGGCTCTCTAGATATTTTTGAAATCTGAGTGTAGAGGCTTTAAAATTTAACCCTAGAAGAAACAGATAAATCAGAGAATACCAATTAAAAAGTCTCCTGAACCAAAAAGAAAGTATTTTGCTGACTTCACTGGAGTCTGAATCTGGACCTTGAAGACTGGTATGGAACAACATGATCAATGGAAATGGCATTACATTAAGCACTAAACACTGTATTAGTCAAAAGCTTTCCCTGCACAGGGGTCATTCAGAGCCTTCCTGTGAATCACAGAACAGGTATGCAACACACTAAGATCAATCAGATAAATCCCTAAGAATTTTATTCATGTTTATAAGAGTAGAGGCTGAGAAAATACACCACCTTTCTGTACAGGATCTTCAAGAAAACATTTACCAACCTCCCCAAACATTATGAACCTGGATATAATATTATTAAGCCAAATCTACTGTTGAAATCAGTTTGTAGTATCTAAATGTGAAAGCTCTTTCACACAGTCCCACTCAAAAAATTCTGTAAATGGAACAAAACTACGATATTACAAAGGTGGTCTTTTTTCCATAATTATGAGGAAATATTATAGCTAAAAATAAAATAAAATTACCCCCCCCATCCCTATATATAAGTATAATGAAGTAAAAGAAAGAAGCAAGCTTTCTATGCTCTAGTGACATGGGTTGTCCTGGTCTGTCCCTTCACCTACATGTCTTCTCCCTAGAAGAAAAGGTGAAGTGATGGATTTTGCATTCAGAAGCACAGAGACAGTGTTCTTTTACTTTACTTACAAAAGCCTACAGTGAGGCAGAGAAAAAATGGCAAGGAAAGGCTTATCATTAATTGTGGGCATCATGCCAGTTGACTCCCTCAGTACAATGCCACCTCAGAACCTGAAGAAAATTAAATATGTAAAAGAGAAGATCAGAAAGCCTAGAGAATATTTATGCAGGTATTAAAATGAGAGGCAAATCAGACAAGTGTGTGTGTATGTTTTTGAGAAATTCTACCTCACACAAAGAATAGGAAATTAATTAATTGTGTAAGAAATACTGTGTGCATACATAAGGTTTTTCTTCCACTGACAAACAAATATAGACATAAACAGTTTTACATTGCATATCTAATTCCTAGGTCAGGCTAAGTATTTTTTTATATACATTAATTAATTAGTAAACATTTATGAACAGATATTTAAACCAGAAACAACAGCGTTTTTGCCTGTTGTGCATGTCAAAGTATCTAAGTTTTAATACCAATTTAACATTTAAAAGACTGGCTACTATTCTCAAGTATTCAACACTGCTCAGCATGCTAATAAAACCAGAACTGCCATTTCTATTTTTTAAAAAAATGGCAAACAACACAAAGTCACACTTAACTGATCTGCTTTAAATATTTCAGGATATCATTATTTATCTGGACAACAGTTTTTATCCAGCAAGTTCTCCTTCCACACTTTAAATGAGCAGTTCAGTATAACAGAGGAAACACAACAATCAGAACAAGTCATTCATATGTGACAATATAAATGATTCCTTCCAATGTGTTGAAGAAAAACACATTTCTTTTAGTTAGAAGTATCACACATCATAGTAGAGAATCCTTTAGACTGAGTCCATTCATCAAAACCAACTCACTATGCAAACAGATGAGTTACTGGAACATTACACAGTTCTTTCTTCAAAGCAAAATTGACTATATTCATAGGTTAAAACGTAAATAGTAGAAACTGAACTGTGACATGAATAGTATCACTGCAGTATGATAGAAAAAAAGGCAATAAATGAATAATTATGTAGCTTTTTTCCCAAATGGACTCCTATTGAAACTTCCCAACAAAACTTCAGGGTAGCACAAAAGTTGTCTCACATCTGTGCACATTCACTAGCTTCCCAGCTGAATCCAATACATTGTAAGAGAAAGATAGAACTCATGATTTTAGGAAAAAAAATTGATTTCTTTTTTTACAGGCAAACAACTCTCAGTTAATACCAACCCCAATTTAATCCTTAATGTAAGACATTCACAATCCCTTAAAATTAAAATGTTATTTAAAAGGGAAAAAAAACAAAACAAGAAACACAATAAAGCAAGTCCAAACAGCTGTATGCACTTCTAATCTTCAGGAAAGCATGTGTTCTGAGAATCATGTTTGTTTTTTTAAAACATCTGTAGGCATTTTATAGAAAATTACATTCTGCAAAAACCAACATATTGCAATTAGACATCTTACACATTGGTATTCTCATCTTATGCCTACCATACTAATGCTTCATCTAATACTGACATAATGAGTGTATGCACCACCTACAAGTTATTATTGCAATTAGAATACGGTTTTTTTAACTTCAAAACACTTCTAATTGTAGGGAGAAACAGGATTTTTTAAATGAAATCCTTATTTTGTACCACAAGTTATATACTTTTTTTTTAAACTGCAATTGGGAGCAGAAATTAGAAAGCCACATAATTCCATTTGAACAGAAGGTGAGGATGATGTGTATTTACAATAAAGTATCTTTTAAAGAGATTACTTCTTTCTCTTTCTATCGTAGCTTCAGTATAACAGTTCTTAATGCAATTGGCATACACACCTGTCAATTGATCAATGTCTATTGAGTTACGTAGCCCAGTCTGGGAAAACCATGTGATAATCAAATCTTTCTGTCTGGGGGTATATTTGAAACTTTCTACTATCCTCTGAACTCTCATGTTCTTTGGCATTCAGCTTAATTACACAGATGTCTCTACAGATGAATACTGACTTTACCAGCTACTCTTGCGTGGAGCAGCAGGCTGCTGTCAGGTGGCTGTACCACACTCTCCATTCTTACAGAGAGTAAAGCACAATGCACATCACAGGCTGGAAAAAAGAGAGATACAAATCTCTCTTTTGCACTCTGATGTGACTTTTTGCTATCTACACTAGCACTGCTTGCAAACCAGACATTTTCACACTTATATGGCCCCCTCCCCACACACACACACATCAGTAACACTTTGTAATTCATGCACTGCTTCCAACAGAGGAGCATCCTGCTTCCACTGACTCACCTTGCAAGTGGATGCTCACATGCCGGTGGGAAATGAAAATTGATTCCTGCAGATACACTGCACCAGGTGGCTCAACAATATTTGCCTGGATATGATGAAGATGGAAAGGGAAATGGGAATGGGAGTCTGCAATAGAGAAGGATCTGCATTGAAGAGATAAGAACAGCATCACTTAAGACAGTGTGTCTATTTGTGCTGTTGCAGTTCCCAACTAGAATCACAGAAGTCAATCAGATCCAGAGGTAAACACAGGTTGTTTCTTTCCATGTTAAGTAGGGCACACAGATTTTGTATAGTAATGAGTAATCTATTATTTCTGTGCCTCCCTCAGAGAATCTGTCCCTTAACTACGCTTCAGAGCAACCCAGGGCTGTTATTAGTACTACAGACCTGTAAACTGAATCACAAAAAAAAAAAAAAAAAAGGCACATATTGGGAAGTATTTGAGGCATTTAGAAGTCCAAACACTTAATGTTCACAAATGTGCCTTTACATGCCTGAGACAAGGACCCACGTTTCTTTGGCCTTCTCAGGTGCAAAATAAAATATTTCCAAATTAGACATCTTTTTAATTGGAGGCACTGCAAAAGCTCAGTGCCAAGTCTCATTCCATCTCTCTATATATTGTTAATTACTATAACACTCCTAGAAGGAAAAGAACTGTACCCTCTTAATCCAAACATGTCTAAGAAATGTTCAAAAGTTTCTGTCAAGATGGGTTAGAATTTTTTCTCTATACTGGTTCTTAAACCTGACTATAAAAATGTTAGGATGTTTTTCCTGCAGCAAAAGTTAGACACATAGTCAAGTGACAACACTGAGTTCTGTGAGACAAAGAGAGTGAACATACACACAGTCCAGATTCCCAGCTGAATGAATGTGAACAGTCATTTAGGAGTGGTTCAGTGAAAGATCCCAATAACACAAGTCCCTTCTGTTATTGATGAAAATTAAGATTTCCCTCCTCACTTCACCAAGGAAGAGTAAGTACCTGGATGGTATATGACAGTTATGCAAACTCAGTCCTGTCTCTGTCATCTAATCTGCATGATAATGTATGCAACTCCTCAAGCAGTAAATACATGACACAACAATGAGTTATGAAATCATGTATGAAAATGAATGCAAGATGGGCTACTTTCTCTTTTTTAATTTTTTTTAATACCTTCCACCATTCTTTAGCCTGTACATAGCAACAATGTTGGTCAAAATACAAGACCTGGATGTGAATTCATGTGAGTAAGAAGATTTTCTTCTCCTTACACAAAATATAAACAATATATTTCAAGCCTCACTAACAGTTATTAAAAAATAACAATTTCAACAATACAGATTCACTGCCCAGAGTCACTACATCTGTTGTGTGAATGCCTTAAGCTTTACTATGCAGTTGCACAGCCAGATTGAGTATGCCCAACAATATGTTCAGTAAGTGATGTATTTCAGCTGCTTCTAGTGCTTATGTATATACCTGTTTTGACAATGCTCTAATATGAAGAACATTGCTGTCAGGAGCAATCTTTTTGCAGCTATAATGCATAGTCTTTCAGAAAACCATGCAAAAGAGCTAAGGAAGTTACTGTCTATAGGAAATATTGTCTTATCAAATCTTTACCTGTGTTTACCATGTGAACTGCAGAGCAGTAAATCCTTTCTTGCTAACACTTCCCATTCCCTGCTCAGTGTGCAAAGGGAATGTATGGGTTTATAGACACAGTCGTTTGCTTTATTAGAAACTGTTACTGGCAGCCCTTTGGGAACATTAATACCTGGTGGTTATTTTCTGCTTTGTAATACTATAATGAAGACCTCAGTTTTATACAATGTTGTTGTTATTTTAAAAGCAGATTTGTGTTATTCAGACCAGACACTGTTTTCACAGTAGGTCTGGTTACATGAATTCTAATTACCTTCAGCAGAAAAAAGTGGAAAATTCTTGGAGTCATGAATTTCTAATGCATAACACTTTATTATTTTATTAACATACACAGATTATACAGAAGATAGTGTTTCCCCTTCCAGAAAGGAAATAATTATTTTCATAGAACTTACTGCAATAAATATTTGTGTGAAAGATCTTAGTGGTTAACATCAAAAGAGGCCTCATAGTCTTTCAGTCTGATAAAAAAGCAGATTAATTTTTTGGAGACCAGATAAGAGCTAAAGAGGGGAAAGGATATTTTAGATAAGAATTCAAAAGAACATACAGTTCATCTACAGAAACAGTTGGAGATAAGACTCAAACCCAGCAATAGCTCAGTCATATACTTAACTTTTTGCTCTGCAAGGAATTGAGGTGACTATTTGCAACTCCTGAACCAAAGCATGCATTTTTTGCTAAAAAACAGGTCAACAATCCAGAGTTTTTGTGGCTGTTTTGTTGGCTTTTTTTATTTGTTGGGTTTTTTGTTTGTTTGGTTTGGTTTTCTGTTTGGTTTTGGTTTTTTGTTTGTTTAGTTTGTTGTTTTGGTTCTTTAATAAACAGGAACCCTATTCCACTATATTAAAAAAAACTGGCCAGGAGATACTCACTCCAGCTCAATTCTATGTGACTTCAATTACAATACTATGGTTTAAGATTTAAGTGTAACTATTCCAAAAAGAATCTATATTTATATTAAAGCCTCTCGGGTCACTAATCATACATTTCTAGAATAAATTGCTCTGATATCCTGCCCTAAGAAGGGTAGAGAGTAACAGATGAGGTAACACAGCAATATAAAAACTTCCCTCACTTTTCTTTCACAGAATTTATGGCTTTTCTACACACTGTTGCTTGGACTTCTCTTTTCCCAAGTTTCCACGCTAGTCTTTTCCCCTAAAACTATTTACATGAATATTGACTATCACCTCTTATTGTCATTGGATTCTTACATCAGGAACAGCATTACAGACAAGGAATAAAGCAGGAAGGGTTGGGGCTTTTGGTGGATTTGCTCTTTGTTGGTTTTGTTCTTTGGGTTTTGTTGGTTTTGTTTTGTTTGGGGTTTATTATTAATTTATTTTATTTTGCTTTGATTTTTAATCACAGTAAATGAAATAACAAATATTGCATTTAAAGGAAATTGGGCATTGCAAGATGCATTTTGGGAACAAAATCCCAGTAGATTACTAACGTACTAATTGCAGATTACTAACCTTTCATGAGGAAGACTAAAGTAAGATTTCTAGCTATGCCAGAACCACATCACAATTGCTATTTTATATTCAGTACTTCCTCAGCTTCTGACTTCCACAGATAATTAAAATATCTCCATCTTCAAATATGTGTTCTGAAATGTACTTTAAATAGTTAATTAATCAAATTACAAAGTTTTAGAAGTTATTGTGCTTAAAGAAGTGCTAAATTTGTCAAGAAGAAATGCAAGCAGACATTGCGAGTGTAAGCACTTTGTCATACTGGTGCATTTATGGGATTTAGATAGCAATAGTCATAACTCATAATTTCTACCTCATTGGAGTTTCTGATACCAGTGACAGCAGAAAACTATTCAAACCTTCATGTTTTTTGTCTTTGAGATACTGCATCTGTGTCCCATTATGAACATGAGCAAGCTAATGAATACACATTCCCAAGTTTTTATACATTGAGAACTGCTTATGGGAAAGCTGTAAAAGAGTGAGATGAAGATGACATTCCTACTATGTTCTATCAGTTTTACTTCTTATGGCTTCTCTATATACTATCTCACTCAAAGTTTTGCTCTTCTACCTTCATCTTCTTGAAACTAGGTTTTGAAGAATTCAAACCTCAAGGGACAAATTGAGATTGATTCAGAGAGAAAATAATTTTCTCTACTCTCCAGGAAGCCCCCAAACCACATGATAGGCAATCATGCTTACACAGCTGTGGAACAACACAATGGGGTGGATTTTGTAAGAAGCGTTGGATTTCAGTAAAACCAAGCCAACGCATACTTGTCAATTTTCTTCACATTCAATTCCATAGTGGAATATCCACCTCTAAGAACTTAAGAAATGAGAAAAGTTTCCTGACTGCTAACTTCTTCAGGTAAAAATATTATCTTTAAAAGCGACTACATTATAATAATAAAGGAATGAACTATTGTATCAGTAATATAAAATAAACATCATTTGGATTATTTGGAGGAGGAGATGAGAGACTGCTTGAAATTTATCCTCCTTTCACCCAAGGAAGCTAGCAGTTTAGGACTTTTGCTATACTCCTGTGTCTTCGTAAGTCTTATCTAATAATGATATCAGTCTCATCTAATAATGATACCAGTCAGTTAATAACACTATGCTTGAATGCTGTTGGTCTAAGACTTATAGCATAGTCTTAGTGCCCCACATTTAAGGCAGAAGAGTTAGTTTTATTCCACTGTTAAGTGCTGTAGATATAATTTTTCATAAAGACCAATAAAATGTGACAACTAGTGATATTTAACCACTTAGGTTTCCATTCTATAAGAGAAAACAGAAACTGACATGAGATTGCAAGCAATGCAGTCTCCCACTTTTGTCAAATCAAGTAAAATATGAACTTTAAAGATACTTTAGTGCTCCAGTTGCAAAATGGATTGTTACTGTCTTTTGTAGCATTTCTAGAATAAAAAAGAAGCAGGTCCTTCTGGACATTCATCCTGGCTTGTCGTAATAGCTGAAACTTCAGATAGGCCTATCTTCATTTAACCTATAAGTCTATTTCATTTTCTGTAAAATCTAACTTTGATCCAAAAGAGAGAATAAATCTGTCAAATCAGAATTTAATAAGGAAAGAAGTAGGAATGCTATCCTGTTGTTTAAAGAAAGTTTCTCTTTGTCAAGATAGAGGCACCACACTTGTAAGGGTTGTAAACAACATATATCATGTTTTCTTCTGCATTTACATAGTAGAGAATTTAATTTATCCTCTGAGAAGTAAGTTCATGTATAATTAAAGAAAAAAACCCAAAACAACAGATTCTCACACTATGTAGTATTTTACAGTTTATGAAGTATCAGTCTTAAAAATATACAAATTTCCTTACAACCAGAACTTGAGATAACCTACTTACATGAAAAAAAGAAAAAAAAAAATCATAGCAAAAGGGGCCATTGCAATAAAGGGGGCAGCCTCAGGAGAATTAGAGACAGGAGACTGCTTGCAAAAAGAGCATCCTGGGATAACTTTCTTGTCTAGATGTGTTTAACCCTTAGCTACTGAAGATTATGAGTTATATTGCTGTGGATGTTTCATTTATGCAGATCACGTAAATATATTATATTAGGTAATTTTCTCTGATGGTATGCTGAACCCTGCATACTTTCAAAATCCAGGTACTTCATTTAACTCCTTTGGCAGAAAGTCTGCCAACATGTTCAGATATACAACATGAGGGAATGACCGGGGATTGTCTCTGTGCAGTAAAACTCTCACACTACCATATAAAGTGACACTCATGGTGAGGCTCGGGTGACAATAGATGCTAATTTTGCAAATTTAGTAATAGCTGAAGCTGCTTTGGTAGGTGGGTGGCTACATTTCAAATTAAAGTTTAATCTCACCGCTGTTTGTTATGCATACTTCCTAGGTATGCAGAGACAGAAAAAAATCCCTTTTTTTTTCTTTTGATTTGTTTGTTTCTTTATGTGCAACACATTTTTCCTCGAATGAGGCAGCTGAAATCTTTAGATAGGAACACCTACTCCTCATTGAAAAAGAGTGAGATTTTCAGATTATCTAATTAAGATATGTTTGAGCAGAACTTTTACTCAAGAGATGCAAAGCACAAGTGAAATACTGTTTTTTTGCTAAAATTAAAAAAAAAAAATGAGATGGTCTTTAGATACAAAACACTGTAGGTATATTTTAGAGACAAAATCTGATGGAAAATCATCTTTAATGCCTAAGATGATAAAGCAATGAATATACTGATTTTTTTAAGATTTAGGAATAATCTTAACTGACACCATAATGGAAAGTTCTTATACGGTGCAGTATACCTGCTCGTTCAAAAGGAGCTCTGTATCTGAGAAGACAGGCAATAAAGAAGTTTGAGAGATTAAAGCCCACCACTCTACAAGTCTGGAATATTTATGTACTTATTCTATTTTTAATTCATCTGACCAGCTTCTTTCTGTCTGGCCCATTTGGCATACACTTTTTGTCTGACCTTACTGTCTGGAGATCATCTCAAAATGACAAACAAAAACACAGTGTGGTATGCAATATGCATCTCCTAGCTTACCACACTTAGAAGGGAAAAAAAAAAGAAAAAAAGAAATAAATAGTGAAGTCACAGGAGTCAAGATCCACTCACAATCACTTTTAAAGAAGGAAAGAATAAAACAGTGACATTTTCTATGTCTCATTAGAGAACCCCACATATAAAAGAAATATGCACTCATGTCACATTCATGTACATGACTGACTACTTCACTTCTTGTTAAATGAACCGCATGCCAAAGGATAGGATTCTTCACTAGCAACATGCACAGATCATTAAACCTCTACAAAGCCAAGGAAGCTTTTGAAAAAAAATCCAGTTTATACACAGTACAGTTATACTAATAAATTGTCAGAGAAATGTTAATAACTGCCTGTAATAGTTTCACTGACATTCATTTATATTCCTCTTACATCTATTTGCCCAAAAAAAAACCCTTTCAGCATGAAAGTGTATTTTTTTATCAATATAAAGCTAAAAAGTCATTCTTGGAAAAATTAACACCCTTGCTTCTTTTTCTGTTGTGTGTAGTTGCTATTTGCTTTACTTAGGGATGTAAAAAACAAAATTCTGCTCTACAGCAAGAAGGATGCTGCTATTATGTGTGAGCTGTAACACACTGCTTAGAAAAGAACTACATGTTTCAATACGGAACCAAGAGAAAATTACAATTTGTTTAGAGATTGCCAGTGCTTGAATAAGGACGGTGCTTTGTTTAGCTTTGCTATTTCAGTAGCAGGTCCAGTATCTATTTATAGATTATCTCACCTTTAAATAATTGACTCCATTTCTTCTTTTAGTTTTTTGTTTTGTTTATTTTTTTTAATACAGAGTTACAGAGTTCTTGTTTTAAATAGGTATCTTTTCTTTTGTCTTTTTTTTCCCTCCTAATAAACAAGTAAAACTCATCTGGGTCATATATCTTAGATTTGCTTAAAAAAGAAAAGAAAGAAAAAAAAAACAAACAGAGAACTTGCTCATGTATCTGTACAATACAGCTAAACATACATTAGAATACAAATTGAATATGTACACACATGGATTTTAATTGGTCTAGCAGATTCTCAAACGGTTTCTTTACAGCTGTTGAAGAAATAAAATAAATTAGCCACAAAGCTTTATCTGAACAGCTAGAGTAGGTTTGCCCTCTCTCTTCTGCCTCTTAAGTCACCCTCTTTTTTAGGATGTAATCTTCCCAGCCGGAGAGCTGGGAGAGATTCATTAAACATGGCACAGGTGATTTCTAAAACATCCCTGTAGCCACTGACAATCATTTCCCATCTGAGGACTTCTCACTATTCAAATTTTCAATTTCCTCAAGAGCACATTTTCATAATCAACCCTCACATCCCTATTTAAACTTGCCATCTCACTGTCTGCCACTAAAAACCTGTACAGTTCCAACCCAGGCAGTATTACTGAGGCATATGTAAGTGAAAATATGAAGCCACATGCTTCTCTCATACACAGGCATAAAGCTTCACTGGTCACCTCAAAATCTGACCCGGACTTTCACTGCAGTTTTACTGCTATCCCAGAGAGTGAGGTGATCCATGAAACATCTCCTTAAACATTGCACTGCACACTTTAAACATTGCACTGCACACTTTAAACATTGCACTGCAGTGATTTGTGCTTCAATAACAAAGTTTTTACGTTCCTCTCCATGCCAACATCCACAGCAGGTTATTCTGGTACATGTAGTTTTACAAAGACACTACAAAACTTGCAAGTGCAACCTTTTTCTTTCAACAGAATTTTCAGAAACATGTTTACAAAGTATGTACAACTGGGACTGATGGCTGTGGTGGGTGACTGGACAGCAAATAGCCACCAAAACGCTCTATTGCTCTGGTCCTCTGCAGGATGAGGGGAGAAAAAAAGAAACAATTTCAGCCAGACCCAATACAATAACTCTTGATCTAAAGGTGAATTTTTTCCTATGCTGCTTAAGAGAGCTTAATAAAACTAAGGCTGACCATTTATGCAAGTAACAGACTATGCTGACAGATATCATAAAAAAAGCAAGATTAAGAAAAAAGAAAGAAAAACTTTTTTGGGAAACCACCCAAGGACAATTTGTCTAAAACAAAGTTATTCTACAGCACAGTTAGAGATCACAGACATGAAAGCAGTTTTATTCTGTTCAATACTGATATGGTTCACAGAATCACAGCAGAAAGCAGTCAACCAGAGTCTGCTGTTGGCCATAGAAATCTGACCTCCATGTCTGGGATCCTATCGTGTTTGAGACCCAGAGAGAACCAAAATATTGTTCACTCAGAAATTAATCATTGCTGCTCTCAAAGCTGCCTTCTAAGGAAAAGGGTGAATGAATTAACAAGCAGACTAACTTCAAAGGGTCCTATACAGAGAAGACATATGTAAATGTTAGTACTTTGATCAACAGTGTCTATCACCTGTCTTTCTCCCAAGACATCTACTATTTGTCAATTTAAAAAAACAAACAAACCTACAATCAATTATAGAATAGACATCTGCTCTATATAATGTTTATTGGGTTGAAATACACCTGGGCAAGGTTTCAAAATTTGCATTAGCTAAAGAATGCACTATGATTTTAGGCTCAGACTCATTTTGTTTTAAAAAGATCTTATACTGAAGGAGCTTCATAGGAATTAGCCTGTTTTAGTTTTTAAAATACAGATGCTAATGACAATCTCATTGAATAGTTAAAACTTCATGTCAAAGGCTATTTCGCACGTATCTGGAATCATTCCTTCCTGGTTTATAGAAAAAGATCACTACATATAGACAATATGTTATAATCAGAAATGAAATCCCCAAGCCAAACCAAAACCAACACCAAAAAACATAACTTCAAAAAATCCCAAACCAAAACAAAAAAGCTCAACGACCTAATCAAACCTCTCACAAAAAAAACCAAACAAACCAAACAAACAAAAAAAACCAAAAAAAAACCAAAACAAACAAATAAAACCAAACCAAACCAAACAAAAAAAATAACACACCACCAAAAAAATCCCCACAGATGAGACTAATGAAAACTATTTCCTTTTCTATTTCTAATAACTCTGTAGCCATCCACCTCTCTTGGCCTATTCCAGCCACTATACATGGAGTCCAACCTGAGTTGATGTTTCTCCTGATAAGAGAATGCAAATAGTTTATTCCCACATCATTATGAAATGTGGTGTGCAGTGAAGGAGATGCAGGAAAGCACTGCCTCTTCTGTCAGGCCACATTTTTAGAGGTATGTCACCTAGAAAAAAAGTGTCTTGAGCTCTGGAAGAAACAGAAAAGTTTACTGTTCAACACAAAATCACAGAGATACTCATCTAGCCCTTATTGCCACCAGGCACAGCACACACTCGGGAGGAGAACATGAAGCAGGTATATGACCAGTGCTAATTCAGGTATGATTATTATGCAATTATGTCATATTCTACTTCACCATCAGGATAAAATCTCAAGTCATCACTGATGTAGACTGTACAGAAAGAGGAAAGTTGTGTCTGATTGCTTAGAAACTTCCCATAAGAAATGTCTTCTTTGAAGAAAAAGAGGGTTTCTCAAGTGAATTTGGGAACATATCAGCATACTCTGTCCAGAATGTACCCATCCTGTATCTACCAGGAAATCCTGATTTGTTACTGTCTTGATCATTGTATAGTGATCTGTACCTGGATAAAATAAGCATAAAATGCTATTTTCTTCCTGTTCTCATGAATTTTTACATTCACATTACACCAAGGTAAATGATTACACACATGGCAAAGCAGTGAAAGTCAAGTTTGAAAGGCATTACTTTTTACCTGCCCTTCCATGTTTCTCAACAGAACACAAGTATAAAAATATTGCCAACTACCTGCAGCAAGAGTCACTTGGCTCCATCTGAGAATTTCAAAGCATTTTGCAAAAAACAATTCCCCCCACTTTCACACAAAACAAAGTAAAAAATGAAAGTCAAACAAAGCAAGCCACAAAATAAATTCCCCAAAGTCAAGGACAAATAATCTGAAGAAATTCATATGTCTCCAGGAGACCTAATTCCCAATCCTCTGCCCTAACCTTGAAGCCATACCCACGTTTTGTAATGGCATTATCTGTAAAGGCCCTCATTTAATTTTCTACGTATTTTGGTGGCTCTGTCGCTCTTCTTCCTTTCCGCCAGGCCACGGAAAGGAGACACTAAACCTCCTCTTGCACAAGAACCTGATTTTTTTGTGACATGCTGATGTTCATACAGATAGCGGTTTGCACTTCTTCATCCCTTTTTCTCTCAGTGGCTAAAGCTTAAGTTGTCTTTATGTTGAATGATAGCATAAACACAAAAGCAAAAAGAAATAAGAAAGATTAAAAAGAGTAACATAAGCAACATCAAGAAGTTCCACAATTCTCCTCAAATGATGACGCTGTGCTGTGACAAATCAGGCATAGATTCTGTCATAAGCTAATAAAAGGCAATACAACTTTTAAAGGTCACCCCTGTTTTCAAAACTCTGCATTAAAACAAGATGTTGCCTCTAAGCGCATTTTTCTGGCCAACAATTATGTAGTTTTCCCTTTTTCAAATGCTTATGAAACACAGTCATAACTCATGGAATTCTTAGGGTAGATAAATTTCATAGAAAATCCAAATACCTGTTAAGATAGCAGCAGCACTTCTGCTATGAGATGGTGCTATTTATCTCATACCAGGACCAATCAGACCATGATTTTCTCTAAGAAACCAGCTGAAATCCCCAGTCCTTTCCAAGAACAGGCCATGCTCGCTTTCAGACATGCTTATATTCAGCTGCACATGAATGAAGAACTTACCAATGCATAATTACCCCTGCAGTAGGTGCCTTCCCAGCAGGTACTTCTTTTTAAATCACATTAATTATTAGCCCCATTATTAGCCCCATATGATTAGCTAATCATATCACAGGTGATATAATATAATAATATATAATTTCACCATAAAAGTCCTCTTTAAAAACATGGTATACATGCTTACAAAGTGATTTTAAGAGTGTCATTCCAGTGCTGTAGCAGTAAGTGCAGAATAACATATGCATAAAAATATGTTTAAGTATTTTCGGTATGTCCCACAGGAACACATCTTAGAATTTCCTCCTCTAAGAGACTTTAGCAGAGAACAATTTTTCCTTTCTCAATGCCATTTGTTATAGTAAACTAGCACATGCTGATCAGAACTGCTACACATGTATAAAGAAGATGTGATGATCTACATCCTTAAGAACTCTCCTCTTCCTCTTCCACCAACCTGCCAGTATCAGGAAATTCAAAGCATAACAATTACAATACTTAGCATCCCAAAGCATGACCCTACAATTTTCTTCAGATACAATGAACATTAACAAGTCAACACTTTGCAAGACTGAAAGCTGAACCGGATCTCCACATAGACAAAAAAGTACCACGTTGAGATGTGTGTGCAATCAGCCATACAGGGACTTAAACTAGAAGTGGTCTTATTATGCAAACAGTAGTCTCTGGTATGCAAATAAATATAAAAAAAGCAAAACATGCAACCCTTGAATAATACTAGCTGCTGCTGGCAGACAAGAAATCATGTCTTCTAATCATCTAAAAACAAACAAGACACCCTTCCATTTTAGACATGATCATCACATATAGACCTAAAGGGATCCCATATAGAACAGGAATGTATTTAAAATCCAACCATCTGCATCCATTTCTCTAACAAATGGTGGCCCTCTAAAAGCAGACATTCTAATTAGTGTCCCTATCTTGCAACTGGGCCGTCACCACCACCACAGCTACATACTTGCGTTAGAGTTACAGAATTTAATTGCATAAACAAGTTTATAAAAGCAGAGTCACCTAATATACAGGAAAGTAAACTTTAAGCAGAGGACAGACACAAAAGGCAAAGGATGGAAACAACAGTTTTTGAGGCATTATTAGCAGCCTACTTTTCCTCCTGACCCCCTACTAAAATAAAGAAGAATAGAAGAGGAATGCACGTAGCTTTGAGAACAGCCAGGAGCCAGTACTACCGAACAGACTCTTAAGTCCCCTTTTGTTTTAGAGTTCTTGCAGCAGAAATACTGTATCTGCATTACAATGCTTTGCCTCTGGGCAGCAGCAATACCATAGTATACTATGGTTAACTATAAATGTTTAATCACTGCCTATGATCTCAGCACAGTCCACCAGTTTCATTTTGTGAGCATGGGCCAAGCTGTGCAGAAATATCCTAAATCAAGGTTTAGCAGCATCAGTTAGAAATTATTCTGGCTGTGAATCCTCTTATCTCCTCTTATTCATAGTACCCAGCTCTGAAGGCAGACTGCTCTTCCAGCACAACTATTATACCTAAAGATGCACCCCACAATGCAGAGCACGTAGACAAGCAAATTAACTCCCAGTCACATTAATGTTATCTAGACCTCAGTGATATCCACACTCCTACAAGCTACAAAGCCAGCTGTCTGTTTTCTCCAAAACTGAAAAGTCATAGTAGGACCCAGAAAAAGTGAGAAAATGGGATTGATCAAGTTCATTTCCATAATGCTGTTTTGCATAAAAAGAGGTTTTTTGGTAAAGAAAGTAAAGAAAAGATTTCCTAATTCACTGGAAGAAAAGGAAAAGGAGGAAACAAACAAGGTAGGAATATAATGGGAAAGTCCATGATATGATATGATAAACTGAATTTTCAGGCCCCTGGGGCATAAATAGTCTAAAAATGTAACAAACTGACATTCAGCATCCTGTAGGCTAATTATGAGCAACTGCATGAGCAATCCTGAGTGAACTATTCACCTTCTTCATTGACAGAAATGCACTGCCGTAACCTGACTTTAATGAAGGATTGATATCTCCAACATTGTGTTTTAATGAGTTCTGATTTGATATTAGTAACAGCTTGCCCCATATTAGTGTACTGGTGATGGCCTCCTACAGTTTCTCTTTGAAAAGAAACTAAATTAGGATCATAGAACAACAGATTTTGTAAACTCTAGTGAATAATCTGTAAGACCGGTACTGATCTGTAACGAGACTACAGGACATTAATACAAGGATAATTTTGTGTCTCAAAAGTCAAATAATTAATTCTATGCCTGTAAAATGTACGCTATGTATCAACATGTGTCTATATTTTAGAGAGTTAAATGGATTTGCAAATAAATAACAAAACTACACAGCCCCTCACCAGGTAATGCTGTTTTCTTGGTACTTCAGTGGGTGATTCTGTTGCGCATGTGTGCATTTTGTGCAGCTCTTTTAGTAGTCATTTAGTTGTTTTATCTGAACTTGGAGGAGATACCATAGGACAACTATTGCAGAATATTTGTAAATTATTATATCCTGGAGCCCCATTGCTTCACCAGAGGTTACAATGTACTTTACAGAAGTGTCCTTTTAAATGAGGATCTAAGGTTGCTCCCCCAAAGAAGTACCACAGCTCTGCTCAGCTGCTTTCAGACAAGCAACTGCTTGTCCAGTCTAGCAAAAGGGACTTGTACTGGTAGAGGGCACAAGGATTCTTTCTCTAAACCAGCAAAAGCAAGACACTCAGATATCTTGGGTGTAGAATTATTACCTTTATTTAAAGATCTCACAAACACACTGAATGCCTTGTATTCATTTACTCCACTAATTTTTATCTCACACTCCACAAAACAGTTTGAGATTTGTATATTACCCTTTATCTTTAGTAATGCCTATCTATTCTTTAAAATTAAAAAAACCCTCACAAACAAAAAAACAACAAAAAACAAACAACACCGCCCAAAAAAAAACCACAAAAAAAAAAAAACTTAAAAAAAAAAAAATCAAACACGAACTTAGGTGTAAAAAAAGCCTTGCTATGTTTGTCTGCTTTCAAACATAATGCATCCTGTATAAGAAGTCAAGCTTTTAACTTAATTTTGCATTCTGCTCAATGTAACAAGGCAAAAAGACAGGCCCCGGATTCCAACTGCAAAAGAAAAAAAAAAAAAGATGCATTTTGGAAGCCCACTCTTCTCACCTCTTCCCTCCACTGAAGCAAGGGGCATACCTATTTTGATATTATGGTTGTAAAGTGCTCATTAAATTATTGCTCATAGCAGGGGGCAAGGATGCTTTTGACTAAATCTGTTAGCCAGCCTCCTGCAGTGACTCTCCCCTGGATTCCCCAGCAGGCGTCTCTTTGATGTGCTTATAATAAATGGAATACAACTGGGAGGAATCAGAAAGGGCAATGTTGACAACTGTCATAGCAGGTTACAGCTTGAATGGCAACTGAGCAGAAGGTCTTTCTCTCTCTGTCTTTCTCATACCTCAGATCTCCTTAGCATCATTTCTGGTAGGCATCCAATTTCCATTAGCAAGAGTTTCTGGAAAATTGCTTTTCTCCCTGAATTCTCTCTCTGCTGTAAATGTAATGCACCGTTCCAGGCCACCAGGTCTTCTAGATTAAATGGTTTTACAACTCTAACAGCATATCCACTATGATAGGCAACGTGCCAAGATATAATTGGTGATACATAACAGAAATTACAAGCAATATTAATGGATTATATATTTCAAGAAGAAACCCATTTTCATTCCAGAAACATTTTTATGTCATCAGGTAAAGGGCAAAAAAGTTAATGGTAGTAAATATGGTATAATTCCTGAGCAGCCATTTTTATCTGATGAATGCTGTGTATTTATGCCATAGTGCAAATTGCTTCATAAATTATATCATTTCGTCAGCACTAAAAAATTCAAAATATATGACAACTTTAAAATATCCACTAATAGTTGATAGTTTTGCACACTACTTCAAATGTTGTGAAAGCATACATTTTTAACTAAAAATGTATGCATTAAAATACACATGCATACTAATTTAGTTGGTGATAATAACTGTAAATTCCCCTGAAGTCAGTAAAATTATCTCTCTTTCCTGTTCCAAGCATTCAGATATCTAATAATGTTTTCAGCTCTTGTTAACATGTTCCTTTGCAATATTAACTTCTAAGATGAAAGTTTAAAACCCCAAGAAACAGTTAGGACACATAACAAAAGCTGTTTGAAGGCTAAATATAAGAATCAAGAAAATCAAAGAAAGAAAAGTTGGAGAAAAACAGATTTCACACACAAAAAAAGGCCCTGCAGTCTAGTAAGATGAAAGGCAGAAACCACTTGATTTGAGACTTCACTTTTTCAAATCAATCTAGAAAATTCCTGTTACAGCTGATGCTGTACAATCCAGTGGGCTTTCAGGAATCCTTACTTCTATGATATAAAAAATACCCACTGAGTTAGTAGAAATTAAAGCACTTTCAACTGAAGGATGCCAAAATGTAAGGTAACACTCTGAGCAATAACAACTCATTGTGTTCTTGTTCTGAATGACAATTTGGTGCATGTGTGAGACAAGCTGGAGGCCTAACCAGGACTTCCCACAGAGAGAGGAGGAACAGGCAGCATGGCGTAAGCCTCACAGCAACACTTTCAAGTGCTGTATTTCAAAAATAAGTCTCAGACTGTGCACGGTAGAGAGGATACAAGGACAGAAGGAATTAACCCTCCAAAGAACAATGCTAATTTTCATTGTTCAAAAACTTTCTGAAATCCATCATTTATAGAGTAACTGAAGAACAAGAATAAAGTGTACTGATAAACAAAAACACAGAAGTGACGAGAACCGAGCACTGCCAAACTGTGCATGAGCTTGTGCCAAATTTGAAGAGTAAGAGCAGTTTCAATATTTCTACAAGAATGAATAATGACAAACTATCTGGGGATTCAGTTTTACTCAACATATAGAAACACAAGATGATATTCCAGGGCATTGGGGAAATTATTTGAAATAAGATGTCATATATTCTCTGAAGTCACTCCTCTTAATACACCACTGAGTTAGTGTCACTAGCCTTAAAAGTTAGCTGTCGCACTATTTAATTGGAAATTCCAAGCTAATCTAAGTTTTCCTATCATGTTCCTGTCCATCAAACCAGTATAATAGCTGTTTTGAGGTTGTCCATGTGTGAGAGATCACTGATGCTGAAAAAAATCACATTGCTAAATTATTTGTGTAATTAATTCTCAAAACAGATTGAAACAACACAAAACAAAAAAAGTGCAACTGTACAGCTATAAAGCAATGACACTTCTCATCTTGACTAGGGACCAAGGACTAGAACTTCTATATGCTTGCATAGGTTTTCAATATGCACCAACACATCTCTCCAGCATGCCCATAACTATCTCCAGCTGTCTGTACTGCAGACAGACACTAACTTATGGACTTGGCAGACCAGGACATGGAGGTACATTCCAAAATTTCCCACTTGCTTTTGAAAGAATATTATGCTATCTCAAAAGCTGCCAGATAAAAAAGACTCAATACTCAAATACTTAGAACTTACTATAATGGCAAGAAATTGAAAGTCAGAAGGTCTCTGACTTTGGACGTAGGTGATACTGGGCTCATATACAGTTGTCTTTCCCAAATCTGATGCAATATAATTACCTTCAGCTTCCCTTAAAGCAATAAAAAGATATGTTATTTCTCTACCTGCACACCAAAACATTCCATGAGCATCACTAAAAAAAATTGTTTAAAAAAGGTTCAGATTTTTATCCCAGAAAGATGCTAGTCAGATGAAACACTATCCACATTGTCTCAGTGTATGGTCATGAAAGGCTATACAAAAAGATAGTTTGCTGAAAATCTGTTGACTTACAGTGATACTTGTTTTCTAAGCATGTCCTTAAATTTCCTCTTCCGTTCCAAAATGTTTTCCCAAAGAAAAACACTAAGATATTCCTTCTATTTTTACTCACCATAAAAATTAAAATAATACTAAGACTTAGTTGATTCCGAAGCTAGCCTTTCATTTTTGTCTTGTCCCAGAGAAAAAAAAAGGGAAAAAAACCAACAAAAAAACCCAAACAAGCAAACCCAAAACATTCAAAATATGTCACAAAATGTAGATTTTTCAATTTCCAAATTTTAGTAATTCTTCTTTTCATACCACTGAAGCAGAATCTCAGAACCTAAAATCAGCTACCAGCATAAACTTATCCAAAAAAGTAACATAAAATCACATGAAATAAATTAAAATTTTATAAGTAGCTGCAAACCTTAAGAAAACCTCATATGATTATTTTTTCTTATATTTTAATTTTTTTGCATTGCATGGGTATAGTCAGAACCACTTTCTTAACAGCTTCAATGACTTATGATTTCAGTATTACACAGAAATGTTAGCAGAAGAGATTGTCTGAATACTCACTTACCAACTTGAGAAGAAAACTTTCCAAAACATCTCTAGTGGTCTTTTAAATTAAGGTTGTTGGCTGTGTACTGTAATAATCATAGAATCATAGAAGGGTTTGGGTTGTAAATGGTCTTAAAGATCACCTAGTTCCAACGCCACTGCTGTGTGCAGGGATACCTTCCACTAGACCATGCAGCCTTGGCTTGCACATTTTCAGGGATGAGGCATTGATAGCTTCTCTGGACAACCAGTTCCAACGCCTCGCAATTCTCACAGTAAATTTCTTCCTAACATCCCATCTAAACTCACTTACTTCTGGTAGCGCTAAGAATCACAGAAATTCCCGTAGGTGAAAGTAGAAACTCTCAACATCTGCTGGTAACAAAGATTAAAAATTAAAATACTTTAGGAAAAGTGAGAGAAGAGTAAGGTTGCTTTTATGGTGACGATTTGGAAGGTTGTGACATGCATGAAAATCAAAATAGTTGCTCTAATGCAAGCAGAGGATTGGTCTTCTATAACAAACAATAGTAATTTTTAGAAGCTGTTACAACTGAAACTCACCAAAAATTAAAAAAGGACAAATCTAACTCTAGTTTTCAAACTCTTGTATGACTTTAGGGAATCTTTATATCAGCATGTGCCAAAAAGAATTTCAGTGCCTTTAGCTGAGCAACTATGTGATCTCTGCAAGGCAAACAGCTTGCTGTTGGATTTATTCCTCTTTTTTTTAATTAGCTTGAAGTTGTTTCAGCATTTTGGCCTTGCCAACAGGTAGCTACCAGAGATGTCCTGAATTTTGAGTCAGTATGAAATTCATCACTTGCAAATACTATCTGTAGGCATATGACCTCTATAATTTTATGAATATTTAACTTTTAGAAAAAGTTTTTACCTACTTTAAGTATTATACAGTTCTCTCAGAATCAGCCAATTATATCCAAGAGCTAAGTCCAATATGCAGTTGGATTAGATCATCACTGTGGGTCACTTTGAACCAAACTATTCTATTCTGTTGATATTAAAATAATTGTAGCATTAATAGTTATTATTTCAGACACAAAATTAAGAATGTTGTCCACTGAGCATACATAATAGGTGCTTGTCATACACAATAATGAAACTACTTTGGAGAAAGGCACTGAACACACTATTTTCATACTCAAAGGCAAAAGAAAATATATGTTGGAAATTAAAGGTATCTTTGCAGGCTATCCTGGAAGCTGAAGTGGATTTTCAACTTTAGTAGGTAAGGAAAATACATTTTATGGTAAAAAGTTTCTTGGGACAAAAGTAGAATTTAAAAAAAAAAACATCTTCCCAGATGCTGTTAAACCCTGAAAGTGTTTGTGTCACACACTTTCTGACACAAGCTGTGTCAGAACCTTCATTTTAGAAATCATTAGTTATTCCCAGATCTTACCCCATTATGTGATTATTTAGTGACTTACCTGCTCAGTTTTAGGACAACATACTAGAATTTTGTTTTTCTTTTATTCCTTAGTAATCTTCCTGAATACTCACTCTAGTAACAACATGAACAAACACTGACTTAAAGGTAATATTGATGTTCTGAAAGGTACAGCACCATTGTTCACTTTGCTGTTAGATGTTTATTTTCTTTGCCACACTTTAGATATTGAATCACTCACTGGATGAAGTGGCATGAGTTTCATAGTAAGAAGAGCTATAAGATAGTCTAAGCTATAATTTGAATGCAAGGCATTAAAAATGTATATGTTGCATATATATTATGCAAATACACATTAATCTTAGGAAGCACTATGTTTTTATGTGTAAAACCCAAACTGATCAAAAGGATACAAATGAAAAAGTGAATCTGGCTCTGCAAAAGGAAAAAAAAAATAGATTTGTCCTCAACCTGATGCAAAAATAAAGTGCTATTTTTTTTTAATCACAATAATGATTCCTACTTTTATTATACTTAAAAAGACTCTTTCTCCTTTCTGTTTTACAACAGTGAAAAAGGACTAATTTTTACTTTTAATAATCTCATTTGAGTAAATTAGAGGATTAACTGAAAACCCAGATAAAATACAGCTGCCTCAATTTGTTTAACAGAAACATGCTTTAAAAAAAATATCTCGTCTATTTAATAGTGAAATATATATGGAAGAAAAAAGTAAGAATCTCTTTTACTTCATAGACGTAAATTAATTACAGAGATAAGTGAGCTACCATGGGTTATTCAAAATCTTTAAAGAAGTTAGAAATCAGCCCAGTGTTTTATCATAGCATGTAATTTTTGAGTGGCACAGCATCATATCTATGATATGATTAGAAATATACATACTTACAGCCACCTCTAGATACACAACCTATTTTACTGGGAAGCAAATAAACAACCAAACCCACAAGCAAGTGTCAGGAGAAAGAAGAATATTTTTTCTGTGTAAATCATGAACACATAATCTTTCTTCTCTTCAGACATTTGCATGCTATCAACACAATTTTGACCACAGTACCATACATGGAAATGCTTACAAATTAAGTACTATTCAAAAAATCCTACTTTCTTATTCAAAATACTGGATGTAAGCTCTCACTGAGCTTATGGGATGCATTTTAGACATGCAGGGGATTAGAAACAAAACTTACCCAGGCACTGGGAATACAGAAAGGAAGTACTGTGCTGTGAAAAATATACCAATTCATAAAGGATGAACCCCACAAAGAAGGGCCAGGCTTCTTTTCTAGTCAAATATATGGGAGCTTGAGGCATATTTAACTCTGTAGCACATGTGGGATGGAACTCTTTTACTGCTCCTCCACTGGACACACATTCCTTTGGTTGTTCATGAGAGGACTTTTGCTTTCAGAACTGCTGTGCATTTGATCTCAGTTTCATAATGGATAACAAAACACCAGAATAAACAAACAACACGAGTGGTCTTTATTTGAGCCTTTTATGTGTTTACATTGTCTAATTCTACCAGCTGTATAGGGACAAAATTTCCTTCCAGATGAATCAAGGGAGCAAGTATCAGTTGTGTTCCAGGATTCCTGTTGATTGGGACAAAATCCATAGGTCAAGGAAAAGAAACCTCAGCTGTTCAGAGGCATCTGAGGGGAGTTTACTGTTCCCAAGCGAACAATGTCTAGCCAGCTATAGCAAGCAAAGCTATATGGCTCAGCTATAGTCAACTTCTCTTTTCAAGTGAAAATACAAACACCCAAATGCAACCATAAAAATGTCCCACACAGCTATCATTGAACCTGCATTCAGAAACACTTTCACCTTGTACTTTAGCATCTCCCTTGCCATGGGACAGGAGGTATTCAATGCAGGAACTCCTGTATAGGTTTCATCCTCTGAAAAGTGATTCTGCATTGATTCAGTGTATAAAAAGGGGATAATGGTTAAAAAAATATTATAGTATGTATGTTTAATAACAGCTACTCCAAAACATGAAGGAAAAGCTGTACATTTGGACTTAAATCTTCCATGTGGAAGCATGCTGCTTTATCACTGAATCACTAGCTTAGTATCCCTTGTAATAAATTCAGTTCTGAGACTTTGAGAATAAAGATACACATATCAGATGCACTGTTCTCTCTTTATTAAGCAAAAAAAAAGATCTTGTTTCAGGCTTAATTGTATTTCCCTCAAACAGCAGGAAGAAATAATTCAAACCAAACCTAATCCAAGTATCCTTTAACCCTGAAATTAAGAGCTCAAAGTCCAGGAAAAAGCATTTTAGTTTTGATTGGTGATCTACTACAACTGCAACCACAATTTGCCTGCACAAAGATGCAGAGGGAAAAAATTCGAATTAATATAAGGCAGTTAAAACTGAAGAATACTAAAATAAAGTAAAATAATTACTAGGAGAAAAACTATTTTTTTTCCACTTTAGGCCTTTTTAAATAAAACTTGCTCTTATTATGAAGAAGAATGAAGTATGATAGCACAGGTAAAGCATTAGCAATCAGTAGTAAGGAATTTTCTTCCTGAGAGGAACACAATAGGATATAGCTTTACATCTTAAGAATGAGTAGATCTTTGTTCTGAGGGAGAATGAAGCTGAAGGAAAAAACCGAGGTGGCCTGTCATAAGCACTAAGTGAACAGACAGTAGTGAATACTACTTTGGTTCTGAAGAGGGCAGAGGGAAAGTCACACCTGAAGAGGCTCCGAAGTCAATGTTTTCCATGACTTCCTGCATGGCACTTGCTCGCAAATGAAGAATGTAGGCTGAAAAACTCTACAATAAATTTTTATAACTATTTGAAGCATCCCATCTCCTCCCACTTTCCCCTCCTACCATAGATATAGCTGAAAGAAACTGCAGTGGAGGACTATGGTCCTCTCACCAAAGGGTAAATACTTAATTTATTCTAGTTAGATAGAATGAACTTACCTGACCATGAGAGGCTGGTTTTATCAGGTCATACATGACTGAATAGCTTATTTGAAGGCTTATGTACTTTAAAGAGCCTTCCAGGGTATCCAGAACTGCAAAAATTAATTGTTTCACTAAAGCAAATGAACATCCCATTTACTTAGAAACTTCAGTTTCTACCACTTTCCAGGCACATTTGCATCTTGAGATGCCAAAGTGTAGAGAACCCATTCCCACCACCACTGATTCAACCAGGATGAGAGACAGTGTCAGTACATATCCTGTAACAGATGGCTTCTGGCTGCTTAAAAAAAAAANAGTAGACACTTCTATAGCTGTTTATCTTATTTTCTTTCTCAGGCCTCATAGATATAAAAGCAGCAGAAGACAGTGGCAAAATGTCATCACTGTGAAAACCATGCAGAAAGAAAGCAGAAAATACAACTTTTTGGTATACTCATCAGTTTGAATGAAAAGCTGCACATTATTTATGAGACATGTGAGAAGCAATCCATTGTACTGAAAAACGATAGTCAATCCTAGATATAAATTCTCTGCTGGTCGATAACCACTATCCCCATTCCCTTAGACATGCGAATGACCTGACAGAGCCATATATTCCCACGTTGTCCATTTTTCACAGACAAGCTCCCCACCCCAGACAGTCTGCAGTGCACCAGCCATGACACCGGTGTAAACATTTACTCATTTATTATTTTATGCTGACTGCTTTTCAGCTCCTGACAAAGGACAGGCAAGTAACAATGGTGATATAACCCGGACCAGGTTCAAGACCCAAGCACAGGCTGAATATAGGTTTCAGAAATGGCACAGCGTGCTAGCCCTGGCAGTACACTGGAATTCACTAAATATAGCTTTTAACACAAAACCTTTCATAAATCCGTAAGGTTTTGATATATGCATTTTAATATACACATTTCAATAAACATATTCTCTTACATGTTTCTTTGATAGAACCAAACAGAAAATTCAGTCTAAACTTACTGAAAATCTTAATAATGCCTGGCATTGACCCAAAGTCTTTCTGACGAGCCTGACCGATAATTAGTACTTTTTCAGTGATTTGCCCCTTTTGGGGCCTGTGTTCTAATGGGTTTTAGTGCTAGCAAATCTGTGCTACGATTTGTTCTGTGCATTAACGTGCACAGAGTGCTAAGCTACTTATTTGTAATGATACCATTCTTGTAGGAAAGCCTGCCTTGATTGTTAATGATACTTGAGGCTCTTAATCTTAAGGGGGGAGAGAAACTGCAGGGTGTGTCATAGTCTGTAACACATCTTATCATTTCCTGAAAATAAAAACATCACTTAATTCCATTGATAGCACTCAGAATATTATAATAGGCATTTAATTTCCTAAACAAATTGCGTTTTAAGAAGCTGAAGCAATCTCTTAAATTACACTATTTTCATTGTTTATTTTTGTTGTTGTTTTAAGCTAGGATCTATTCAAATGTAATTTATTTGAAAATAATAATTTGAAGAAACTTGCTGTTACTTCCCACTTCTCTCACTTCAATTTATTAAAATAAAAAATAAATTTGCAGCAAGAATAAAAAAGGATGGTAATATCTTATTCCTCTTCCAGATTAAACCTTAAAGACTGCTATAGGATCAGCATACTGAACTGCAGCATAATAGTCTACGCTGTTGATACATTAATTGGTTTATTAACTAAAGTTTTACAACTTTTCATTCAGCTCAACATGCCCTTCTTGTGAACTCACCCAAAGAATTATCAGATTCAATAGCCTAAATTATATTCATTAATACAATAATAGATACACATAATAAATACAAAAAAGAACACAACTATTACCTTCACACAAAGGAGTGCTATTGACTTCAGTAAGACTGATTTTACATACAAAAAAAAATGCCCAGACAATAAAAACTTTGAATATCCAAAATAAAATAATAAAAAACCCCTATAATAAAAATACACTGGAAGAATAAGAGTGCAATGCATAATCACATGCTTAAGAAGTTATGACATACAGAGATAAAAAAACCCGTGAACTCTAGGCTGACTGGTAAAGTATGATGAAATAATGTCATGGCACATTGCCTTGCTGATGTCAATTTTCATAAATTTTATTCAAACATTTCAAAATATTTTGAAAATATAAATTTCAGACAAAAAAAAAAGAATTCTGCCTTACCTATCCAGTTTAGAATTCAAATAGTCAATTTGGAAAATTCTCTGCAAAAAATAAATTTCAGATTTGTCACAACTCAGTTATAGACTTGAGTCTGCATGGAGATTGCAGAAAAGGCTCTGCATCCCTTCTAAGTATCAAGTAATTTGGCAGAGATACATACACTCATGAGACATGATCTTAGTCTTTCCACGGAAAGCATTATCTTTATCTTCTGGAGGCAAAATACCAGTTAATATACAAAGTATTATGGCACAAGAGAATTTTATGTTTATAAGTAGAAACACAGTTATAGACATATACACATATAAAAGGGAGTACTGTTGACTAAGCAAAACCACAAAATAGTAGAAAAACCTCTACACATAAAAAGGACATGAAGTCAGCTGATAGGGGGAAAGATAAAAAGGACAGGAAGAAGTATTGAAATAAGAAAGGAGGTCAAGGGACTTGGTAAATCAGCTGCCAACCTCATATCAAACTCAGTCCTAATCATAGTGAATGAAAATTGCTGTTTGTAGATGGCTGGAAAAGGCTTTAAGCCACAAACTCATTCTGGACCTAGCATACCATGGACAAAAACCGGAGAACATATTATCATCTACCCAAGTCACTGAATTGTCTAGCTGCAAATGATATAAAATCATCCTGCATTTTCATTCACATTAATTGCCAGTCTATATCTAAATGAAGATGCAATTACATTTCTAATAAAATACATAAAACCCACTTTTAATTTAGTGGTTTAGAAGTCATGTAAATAGCTATGGCAAATAACCCTGTTACGTCAAATACCTGTCAGAGAACTGCCTGCCCTTATGAAATGACTGAGTGCACAGGGAGGTATGAAGAGTGTGGTATTTTATGTTTTCTTTCAGTCATAAAAAGAGAGCATAACTCTGAGAAAAAATCCCTAAATCCAGCATTTATGGAAAGAGAGATATCCATCTGCATCCTGACTCTACAGTTCTATTCTTAGAATAGTCACATAACCATACACTATGATATGCTAAGATTTTGTCATAAGCACTTTTGGACTCAGTTACTCACCTGTAGCTGTCAATATCTTAGATAATTCCTTACTGAGTGTCTATACAACCACTGATCCCAAAGTGCTTTACCTAGGGTACTTCAAAACTGCTCCATGTATACTGTCAAAATAACTAAATGCCACATGTTGAAAACACCTTCCAAGTTATCATGCTTGTTATTATGCTTGTCAGACATGGCTGGTTGCTCGCCATTAACTCATGCACTGTACACAGCACCAAACTGGTAAGGAAAGGTCTCCAAATGTGATCGCTGCTGTCTTGGCAACAATTGGAGTCAGTTATTCATACTGCTTGTAATCAGGCTAAAAGTTCTTGAGGCTTTGCTATGTGTTTTTTTGGTGGTGGTGGTGGTTTTGGTTTGGTTGCTTGTGTGGTTTTGGTTTGGTTTGGTTTGGTTTGGTTTGGTTTGGTTTTTTACTATGACTAGACTTTATTTGGTAACAGTTTGGAAGTAAACCTGCCCATTCTCTTTCCTTCAGGTGATCTCTACAAGCAATGTAAAATAAGTGTCTTTTTCCTTTTTATCACTTTTTTTTTTCCTCTAGACTAGAGCTGTATTAGAAATTAAGTTGGAAAACCAGATACATAACACATACCAGAAAAAAAGAGAAGACTATAGAAGAATCTTTCTTGCCTGCTGTGTCTCTTCCTCATGCTTTCCTCTCAGATCAGCTAGCTTTCAACAGCTTTCCTATTGCAAACAATGTCATAGAAGTGACTGCTCCTTAGGGAAAAAAAATAACAGGAAAAAACAGAGCAGCCTTTTCCTTCACCCCTCCTACAATTGGCTGCACCTCTGCTCCCTGCTCTGCCCAGCAAATTCATGTCCCTGTTGTGTGGAAAGTCTCAGCCTTTTTCTTAACTTGCCTTTTCCCTCTCTCCTCCTACTCAATGTTCAGCTGCCAGATTTTTACTGGCTAATTAAATGGTCTTTTAACCAGGATAATCACAAAGCAAACTTCTAAGATTTACATACATACACTGAACTGTGCTGTTCAAAAAGAATTGTTGGTATCTAGAGTATCACAACCTCTGTACCACAGACAAAGTACAGCAGATCCATTTCAGCTGTTGTCTTCCATGGTGTAAAGTACAGAGTCACTGTCTGTCAGTCAGTACACACACAGACTGACTCTTGCTGATGGGCACTATCTAGCCGAATTGAGGATTGTACATCACCCATGAGACCAGGAGAGTTTTGCATTAGTCCAATGTACTGAAAAAGGAGTTTCAGTCTATAATGACGAGAATATGCACATATATGTGAAATAGTCAAGTTTACCAATTTAATCTCATTTTCCTTGGTGTAGTCAATTTGGTTCAACTAATTGCTGTTATTGCATAGTATAAGGCTAAAAAGTATTCTTTATTGGGCAGTATTCTAAAATAATTGTTGTATGTAGCTGTTGCTGCTGATTTAACGTGAACCATTTTCCATTAAATACTAAAAAACAGTTTCCAAAATTTAGAATTCATTATCCAAATTACATTTTCATATGTGTGAGCTATTTAGGAAACTATGCAATTCACTCCCCAACTGATTTTTTATAGTGATGAATGCAACTGATAATGGAAGTAGCGCTATATAAAATTAGCCCATATTCCTTCTGAAGTTCCTTCACATTGCCACTTTCCTAAGGATTTGGATAAGTTTATCTGCTCTGATGCATGCTCCTCAAGGATACTGAGCCAGTGAACACATGCACTACTACCAATACTTAAATTATAATCTGAAATTATGTTACTTCTGCAAGTGACACAGCGTTCTGTCTCAAACCCTAGATTTATCAGATATTGCTATGAACTTCTTCATGACCTGAATTCTTTGGTCTGTTACTAAAAAGAAAAAAAACAAACAACCAACAAACAGCAAAAACACTTTCCCTCTCAAAAAAACAAAACCGACAATAACCAAACAAAACCAAAATAAAATAAAATAAAAAACAACAACAACAAAAAACCTAAAAAACACCCCCCACAAACCCCCAAACCAAAAACAAACAAAAAACCCCAAACCACAATGTCAAAATTCGCCACTTAAATTTTAAGATATTTTAATCTGTTTACCTTAGGGAGGCTGTCTTTAATGTCAGTAAAGACATTAGCTCCAGATTTTAAATGTAACTATACCTCCACAGGAAACCCATTGTTTTCTTAGGAGAAGCAAAACACATAAATATTTTGTTACTGTTATTATTTCAAAACAATCTAGTTGAATAAATAAAGCAGTTCCCATTCACAATATACTGTATTTGATCATGAAAATAAGAACATGGGGGATTGGAAAGGCAACAAGCTTGACAACTTTTATTAGTGTTTCATAACAGTCAATTTCTGTATTCATCACCTTGCAAAGATTTGGTGGTATCTTAACTGAATTTGATAAGCATCAGGAAAAGGGACCCAAAGGCTCTCAAAGCTATTCAGGAAAGGAAAAAAAAAAAAAAAGCAAACAAAACAACAACAACAACAAAAAACCACAAAAAAAGACAAAAAGAAAATTACATCTAGAAATATCATAAAACATTTCTCATCAAAATGTTCCTTTTCATTCTTCTCTGGAGATAGGGAAGATTTGATAAATTCAAATAGATTGCATTTAGGGAATGAACACTAAATGCTTACCTGTGCTATCTTCGCTATCAGTTATCAAGAACTGCATTTAGGAAGATTAAAAAAAGCCCTCCTTTCTCTCCTTCTCTCACATCTTCCTCCTTTTGCACCACATTGTCACATATGCACTCCTCTAGTAACTGAAGCAAGCAGAAATCTCTAGCTAAAAACAGCAACACACAATTTCAAATATTTGTGGAGCTGAGGTTACACTTCATTACTAATCAAAAATTTTCATAGTTTATTCAGAACTTCTGCTTAAAATGCTGATTTCATCTGAAGTGTAATCCTATTCTGTAAATTGCATTCATAAACAGCACAGAACACGTTTGCATTTTCAGTATGCCACAGGATTCACTATCAAATTTTCTAAATTTACAAGTCAATAGACAGTCTTTCAATCTCTCTGGTCTTTGCAGACTCAGCATGCTACTTGTACGCCAGGCTGTTGTCGTTTTGGCTTCACATATTGCTGCCAGCACTAAAGATTAGACAGACCAAATTCCTCGCTCAGTAGACAGCACAGAGGACTGGGCCATGCCGGACACTCCCAGATGAACAGACACTTCATGTGGTAAGTTAGCTGCAGCTTCATGGTGCACTCCAGAGCAGCACCAAGTCAATTTACTGATTGTAGTGCCTTCCTATCGTGTTCCTCTGTTACCAGTTCTACAAAGATAGGCAGTGTATAGAGGTCCCACAGCCTTTACAAAAAATATGCCCTGGAAATACATTATTAACATCCTGAAAGACAAGTGAACTAGAAGACCATGCACTTTGTTTTTCCACAACTCCCCCAGCTCTACAGGATTAACAACAGCATTAAGGGGGAGGAAATGACAAACAAAGAAACAAAAACAACCAACATCCTAAAAACACCAGCAAAATTTTTAAAAAAATCCCCTCAAAAAACCCAAAAACAAAAGCCCCCAAAATCACAACAGCAAAGAAAAAACTCCACTAACAGCCCTCTCTCAATTTCCTTTTTTTCAAATAAAAGATGCAAAAGTGATCATAAAAGAAACCAGAGGGCAGCATGTGATAAAAGTTCCATTCAATCTCTTTTTCAGAGTAATGCTGTGCTTAAAATATCATCCTGCCTCAACTAACCACTTCATTTCTAAGAAAAACTTGAATGAGATGATGTCATTGCTTGCAACAGTAAAAAGGAGCTGAACGCAGAAACTCCAGAAGGTCTTTTGCAGTCGTAAGTTCCCCACATGCTCTAAATATGCATGTTGTGTTCTATCTGTATTTTGTTCTAAACATGCCCCACAAACCAACTCTCATCCTGGATGCCTGCAGCTCTGTTACCAGGAGAAAACACCAACGTTATCACTAAGGGTTTGCTACTGGATCAGTTCTGTAGGTGCTGTAAATCAGCATGGCTTCTGTAACTTCAACTAAGTGATAATGATTTACAACGCCCCAAGGATCTGGCCCTCTGTCCTTATTACTTCATTAATCTGCATATTCCTGCAAGGTACACTAATCTTTTTTCTAAATTACTTTTACTTCAACCCACCTGTTATAAGTCTGATGTGGATTTATACAGAGTTCATACCATACTTTCTTACTTATTTTTGAAGAAGCATTGCCCTGAATCTGCCCATGGTCCATAAATGATCTATATGGCTGACTGAATCAAGCTTGAGCTGGTGCTTTCAGGAGGTATGAATTCAATTTCACAAGACCAATCCATTAGAATCTAAACACTATTAATAGAGTGGAGAGAGGGAAACACATTTTTTCTGTCCCAGGGAATAAGAAGCTGGCCGCTTCTGGTAGAAAGGTATTTGATCAGGTCTGTCAGAGCCAGAGGACCATGGTGAATACCTTCTCATAATAATGAGTAGCTCATTCCCAGGAGAAGAGAAAGTTGGTGTTGGGAAGCATGTTTTGTCATATTCCTTCAAGACGTCACTAAAACTAAGAGCCCAGCTGGAGTCAAAGGAGGTTTAGGTATTTATATGAATAACAAGACCATCAAATACTACACTGGACAGTATATATTCTCTTTTTTTTTATTATTAGAAAATAAGCTTTCTAGTGCATAATTCTGCTACTAGAAATGAGGGACAGAAGCAGGTTCACTGAAAATGTTGCTATGTTTGCTTTTTGGAGCTTTTCATCGTTCACTGAATTTCCCTCTGACACTATCTACTGTTTAAAAAAAAAAAAAAAAGAGACCCTGAGGCACCACCATTCTGATCCTCCATGGCATGGCCTGAAAATTAAAGAATTCAGTCAGTAAATGAAAACCTAACAATCTGCTATATTTTATTTGGAAACTAATCTTTAAAAAAATTGTGTTGTGTAGATCTCAAGTTTAAAGTGAGGCACTGATAACCCACATCAAATTTATTATGGCATTTAAACACCTCCAGAGCCCTCTGAAAGTAGTACTAGCACAGAAGAAACAATTTAGATGGAGTTGGAAGAGCTATTTTGTCTGCCTATTACCTGATGTTTTTCTAAAAGCAAATATCTTCAAAGCATTCTTTGCAGAAATATGCAATGATTATCCTTAACAAGACAGCATTTTCCAAATGTTACAACACTGTAGATCTGAAATGGTATTTTTCATAAACCTAAAACAGAATGAACTGAGACCTCACATACCACACTTTATTAACAAGTCCGGGCTTTTAAATAGCATGTCCAACCATAAGAGGTATTTAAGGAATGACATAAGATTCCATATCCTAAATGAATGACTATTAACACTGATTTCTAGAAGGTTACAATTCTATCAGGCAGAAATAAAAAATGTACTTTGGATAGGTGAAAGGACTTTCAGTCCATAGCAGCAAAGGTTTCCTGCTCAGATCTTTGCACTCTGCCCAACACAGAAATTACATACCGAGAAAATGGGACTGAACTGAGTGTACAATTTAAATAGAACTCACACCTTGCTGATTTCTGAAGAGTTGTTTCATTGCACTTTTAACAGGTAAATTTTTTTAACAGGCAAATTTTAACAATTTAGGCATTCCCTCTTCAAAATTTATTTTAGGCTACAAAAGGATATCTTACACTTCAAGTAAAATCCTCCTCAATAATACGGACTACCGTAATCAATGCCTGCCTGCCTTCTGTAGCATCAGGATACATTTTAAAAGGCCTCTAATTCATGGAAATATTTGCACATTGCCATTCTGCATCACTGCAGTGTTTGCACTCAAAAACATACTAAACAAATTACTATGCTCTCCATTTACCTATATGGAACCATCAGTAAGATACAGCTTTTAATAATTTTTCCTATTGTTTCTGTGAGAGAGAATAGTTGCTAAATGTTCTAATTTTCCCCTATATATTTCCAGCTTCATAGGTTTGCTTTTGCTATTCTTTCTACGCACTTATGGTACATCAAGAACAAATCTCATTATCATATCTATTCCAAATGTTTATTTTCAGGCAAGCCACCCACCAGTGCTCCTCCCACCCTTTAGAAAATTCTTGAGATTTAGTGGCTGATCTGTAGGACCACATGCATTGAGTTTGAATCTCCCACTGTGTTTCAGGAATTACCTCATTGAAATTGCATGGGTATTCAGTGAATAAATATTAAGTGGATTTCAGTCACAGCAATATCAAGACATTTGTTAGAATAAAGGAAAGTGCATAAGGCAAATGAAAGGGTGAGCCACTTAAAAATGTAATCTAAAATTTCCATGCTGTAATCCCTCTTCCTTTCTCTTCTCTTCTCTGTTACTTCAAAAACTTGTTGCATCTTCTATCTTAACCAAAAAAAAAAAAAAAGCTACCTGATTCTCTTCTAGCTACAAAAATCCCATTTTCCTACTACATTTACCATCCCCTCAGTCCCAGACTTCTTATTTGAAGTCACTACATACTTCTCTAATAAGCTCTTACTTCTCATCACCAGTTGTGAATCACAAGCTATGTGCAGAAACTAATTACGGACTTACTGCTGTCAGAAAGCAGTAACTGCTTTTCGCAGCTCCTTGCCCCAGACTAAGAGCCTACACAGAATACACCCTGCTTGTGAGCTACTATGCAGTAAGTGTAATTTGTATTCACTGGTCAGTGCCCATTGCTTCTCAATGATGACCATTCACCACTGGGAGCAAAAGGTCACTGCCAGACACTAACTGGCAACTGCTCCGTGAAGAAATGGGTCATCCTATCCCAGGCTAAGTAGTCACAGGTTGCACAGAGAAGTGGTGGATGCCCAATACCTGGAAACACACAAGGTCAGGTTGGACCTGATAAATGTGATCTAGTTGAAGATGTCCCCCCAGTTCATTGTAGGGAGTTGGAGTAGATGACCTTTAAAGGTCTCTTCCAACACAAACTACTCCATGATTTGATTATTGTGAGTCCAAATTTGAAAATGACAAATACTGCAATAACAGCAGGTGGCACTGATAGTTTACACCATGGCAAATCCAGTTTGCAGCACCTGATCAGTTTACAGTAGTGAAATACCTACTTTTGCCAGGATTGACATCTATATGGATAGCAACTATTAATCAGCTACTGCCCAAACTGGAAAAAGGCTACTATCAGTTTATGATAAGTAGCACCTGTCCTAAATACATGAAATCCTCACTGATCAAAGCTAAATAACTAAGTCTCGTAGCAATGGAGGTTACCAGCAACTCACCTCTTTTTATCATCAACTTTGACATCCCAAGTTTTTCTCGTATATTTTCCTACAATATCCTCCCAGTCTCTTTCTACATTTTAGTAGTGCAGCATAATATTCCCCCATAATATTCATTGTCTACCTTCAACAACCACAACAGCTCTATTTCCCAAGCACTTTTCTTCTTTTTTCCATCTTCATATGGGTACCCAGCCTGTGGTCTCTCTAGAAGTTGTTCAGCAAAAAAACTGGGTAAGCAGCCACAGCCAACTGCTGCCCAGGCAATGTTTACTTGCTACATCACTGTCTGCAAGCTTGAGAAATGGTAGTATTGGTTTATGCCAAGAACAAGGAAGACTAACAAAATGCCTTGATGTGTCACATGAAGTAATGGCTGCCAGGGGTTGGTTTAGATCTGTAGTCCTTCCCAAGGTTGTTTTCCTCAGAATCTATATTACAATAGATGTGGTTGTTGTGTGTTTTTAACCCTCCCTTGTTTTTCAGTTAATATCACAGATTTTTTGACAGAAGTCTAAGCAGAATTACATTAAAAAAAAGAATCTGTAAGAAAAGAACTTAAGTCAGATCCTAAAGTTCTGGAAAAATGAATGCCCCAGTTTCCTACTGTTACGAATCTCACATAGCATGTTCTTATCCCACATTTTTACTCCAAACATTTTACTAAGGTTATCAGCTTGGTTCATATTTTACAGATGTACAAAATGGATAATGAAATGAATGGATGCTCAGTGAGACAGTTTCAGAGCCTGGAATGAGTAACAGTGCTTTGAATCCCTTTCCAGTGTACTGTGTGTGCAATAATAAAGAGCTGTGGAGATGGCTGTAAAATGACAGAATCACTCCAGTTCAAGTGATTATATAGAAAAGTTTGAAGAGAAGTGGAAAATCAGGCCCTGGGTGAGACATAAAGCAAGCAGATAACCCAAATGTACCTTCCTCCTTTATTAACTTTCTTAATGAGGTTATCTCTGATTACCAGGAACTCCAATGAGACCAACAACCATCTATTTTAAATGCCAAGCAAATGCCTGTTAAGCAACAGACTCCCTCTTTGTAGGGCTGATGCTCTTGAATCCTAATAGTAACTGGCAAGACTTCCCCATCTGGACTTTTTTTTTACTTTGCATTTTGAGTATGTGAGAAAGGCCCAGTGAAAGGTTTTCCCTTAACAAGCAAAGCTATATGTTTGTTTTTTTGTTTTTTTTTTTTTAAATGGGCAAACTGCACTGTAATAAAGTATGTGGAAAGATCAAAATGCAATTTCTTTTTATTATTCTTATTATTGCATTCCCCTACACAATGGCATCCTCTTCAGAGACAACGTCTGCAACATAATATTGATTTAATGTGCCACTTCATATGCCTGCCACGTCCTCAGATTAAAGATTTAAATTAATATGACAAGTGAAACACTAAGAAATTCAACAAATCACCAGATAGGCTTAACCACACAGGGTACATTTTACAGTAAAAAGATCCCCAGACAAACAAAAAAACCCACCCCAGCAGCCACAGCTTAGGCCAGATTTAATTTGCTTGATTGATCTTGAGATCTTTGAGCACAAAGTCATTATTCTCTTATTAACTATTATCATTGTTGGAATTTATAAGGGACCTATAAACCTATTAAACTGGTCTTAAATGTTGCAATCCATTTATCGAACAGACTAGCAATGAAAAATTAATTATTAAACAACCACCACAGAAAAACATCAGTGGCCTTGTCACCTCAGAGTTAGATGGATAGCACGTTACCTTCTGGAGAGTGGGGTCCTGCAACACTCAAATATAAACCTTGGAAGGATAATGCTGAGTATGTCACAGCATAAGTCACATTTTTAATTTAATGTTTTATTAAATGTTAGATAGAATACATTTATCCAGGCCTCACAGACTCTGTCTTAATAAATGAATTGGCACTCTTTCAAATGTAAAAAATGGTCACAGCGTCTCAAGGGCATCGGAAACCCTGAAGCATGAGACACCAGTAAATACAAAAAGCAAAGGCAGCATGGACGGTGATATATTTGCAAGCACTGCGGGTGAGCCAACACTTTCAAACTGCTGAGGCTAACAAAACAAGGGCAGTGAACTTCCAAAATGCTAAAAGCACCTGCAGTAAGAAGCTGTGCTTTAGTGCTGTTGTACAAACATGTCCACTACTGAAAAAAACTGGAAAGGGTGTGGGTCTATCACCCTCCTGCTACTATATTTCAAGATATGTTTGTATGTTTAAAATTTCATGAGTGGTATTAATAATTTATTTTTCTCCTGTCCTTTAATTTTCTAAGACTAAACTTTGAAAACAACAGGCAGGGAGAAGATATATTCTCTCCCTCCTCTGCAGTTATCTACAGAACATTCACTTGTGTTTCCCTGTAGAACTGCTGTCATTAGTAATATTTAATTTGGCTAGGAAAAATGGTTGCAAGCTCCTAAGTCAAAACCAATATGCCTCTGTCCTCGCACATCTCTCCAGAGACATCCTAAGATTTCTGCAAGCGGCTCCATTTCGAAAACACTTGGCTTAGATAAGGCAGGACAGCTCAACACTAACACTCTAGTGAAGAAAGGCTTTCATGGCATAGTTGAGCAGCACTATGTATTTCCACAGCCACTAAACTAAATGATGGTAAATAACTGTTAAAATGGCCAGAAAACTGTCCTTCCTCATATTGTCAAATGAAAAGAAAAATGCTTGGTATGCTTTTTTTTTCCAGAACTCTAAAATGTTGGTGTCCATCTCACACTGCCACATATTACACTGTTAGCCAACATATGAACAAGCACCAATAAGCAACATGCAAAACCACAGAAAGCAATGAATTCTGCTAATATTGTCTTCTCCTGCAGTCTCTGCTGCTTGAATTCATGCAGCTGGCATGCTCTTGCTGAATGCACAAGAGCATTTGAACAAGAAGGTAAAAAGGAAAAGAAACTTCCTTGGAGTTTGGTATTTTTCCAGAAAGCAAATTCTGAGCATGTAAACAGTATAAAGGGAAGTGAATAACAAAACAAAACACACAATTGTGCTGATATGTTCTAAATACACAATATTCTTGATCTAACTACATGACACTTGCACCCCACTCATGAGTCCTACAGCTGATGCAAGAGGAAATTAGAAGGACTTTATTCATCAAAAAAAATGAAATGTGACTTCACATAGACATATGGTTGCATGGAAACACAAGCAGTGAGATGAACTTGCTACCAGTAAAAATGACAAAAACACGAAGCTAAGCTACACTATATTTAATCTTCTCTGTCATTAGCTGATCCAAGGAAATATATTACAGCCTCAGCTCAGTAGTCACAGTTTATAACAGAAACTACATATTTATAGGGAAGTTTAATTTTTATATTCCAAACGTGAAGGAAAAGGTATGAAACAAAAATGTCCTTTTTACTCTTTCATTACATGAAGATTTAACATAGACATTAGTGATCTTTCCTGAACTGTACACTGAATCCAAGAATAGAAGCTGGTTTTGAAACAATTATGCTATGTATTTATATGAAGAATACACTGGGTTCAAGGAATAAATTAGATAAATAATATCCTGAATTTAATTTTGTATATGTTTTGGCTGAGATCATTTTCTTCATAGTACACTGTCTGGTGCTAGGTTTTGGATTTCTGATCAAAACACTGTTGATAACACCTAGATGCCTTAAATATATCTGAGCAGTGTTTGCACAGCCTCAAGACCTTCCCTGCTCCTCACCTCACCTGACCTCAGGAGGCTGAGGGGGCACAAGAAGTTGGTAGGGGACACAACAGGGACAGCTGACCCCAAATCATCAAAGGCTTTTCCATACAATAAGATGTCATGCTCAGCATAAAAAGCTGTGGGAAGAGGAAAAAGGGAAGACATTCTGAGTGATTGTGTTTGTTTTCCCAAGTTCCACGTTACACGTGATTGCGCCCTTCTTTCCTGGGGATGGCAGAGCACCTGCCTGCTCATGGGAAGTGGTGAATGAATTCCTTGTTTTGCTTTGCTTGTGTGTGCGGCTTTTGCTTTACCTATTAAACTATCTTTATCTCAACCTATAAGTTTTCTCACCTTAACCCTTCTGATTCACTTCCCCATCCCACTGTGAGGGAGTGAGCAAGTGGCAGTGTGGGGCTGAGCTGCCTATGATGATTAAACCTCAACTAACTTCTAACTATTCTGGTTACAGGTAAGCTGCTATAATTTTATTTTATTCTAATACTACAGCCATTTTTGCTTCACAAGTGTTTTTTTTTTTTTTTCATAATTCTAAATTTCCAAATAACCTTTGGTGGTGGGGAAGAAAACAGGGTCAGTTTTAAAGGGAGTTTAGACACAGTTTCAGCTACTAAGGGAAGCAAATTGCTTTAGCCCTTTCGAAGAAACTACTGCATTCTGACTGCATTTTTGAGATACACTACTTTGTAATTCAGACAGACAAAAAATGTTAACATTTAAGCAAGAGTGTGTGTGGGAATAGACCTACAATATAAAGAGTGGAACAGATCCTGCAGGAAATGGGCCACTGAAGATAAAGAAAACAATGAAAGTATTTTGTAAAACTGTACTGTATTATAAGGTTTATTGCTGTGTTT
Source organism: Campylorhamphus procurvoides (assembly GCA_013396655.1). NCBI lineage: Eukaryota > Metazoa > Chordata > Aves > Passeriformes > Dendrocolaptidae > Campylorhamphus > Campylorhamphus procurvoides. The sequence goes on from WBMV01000649.1 coordinate 914,199, forward strand.
ACCTTTTTCCCCAGGCTTTTGGAAAGCCACCTTTCCCTTCTCCCAGGTCCTTAGAAACCCATCTCCCTTTTCCCCAGGCCTCTGGCAGACACCTCTCACCTTCCTAATTAGTATTCAAGCCCCCTTCAGGCCGTGTTCTGATTGGTTTCCCTTGTATCCCTCCCCTTTACCCTGGCCAGGTGGTCTATAAATTACCTGACCAGGCGAATAAACCCCTCTTTCTGCTTCCTGTTCCTGGAGTGTGTGAGTCCTCCTTACTGGGACCAGGGGAGGACCCTGTGGCCTGCCACCCGGCCACGTGGAGGGGGACAGGGAGGGGGAGAGCGTGCCCCAATCAACCGTGATAAGTGTGCACATAAAGAAGCAAATAAATAAAGAGAGCAGAAAATCAAGAACAGCATAAGTAGCTCAGAATGTTCCAGCTGAATCTAAACTTAATTCTCTTAGAACATGACTCCATGTTCTGTCCAGTCCATATGTCCTGATTTCCTGTCTAGGTTTATCAGGACATCGACAAGAGGAGTACAGAAGATGTCCTTCTATTGCCAAAATACAAAATTTGCACTATGTTGGGAATGTGCTCTGTGGCACTTGTAGGGCTGATATGTGCTGTGCTACAGATACATTCAGTGTCTGGCTCTTGCTCAACAGCAAAGAGAAATTTGATAGTGATAGAATGAAAGGGCTTATCTCTTTACTCCAGAACAAAGAAAATAGGGACTGATTGCAACAGTTGTTACCCAAGAATACATTCTCAACCCAATCTATCTGAACAATCTATTAAAATGATCAAAAAAAGCATGGAAAGTTAGGCAGGGGAAGGACTATAAAGCAATAGGTACAATAATAAGCAAATCTTAAACTTTTCTAGTGCTTTAACATTTATCACATTTTCTAGAACTGTGAAAATCTCAATATTTAGTAGTTATAAGGCTCACATACCTAAATACATGACACTACAACTTGCGTTAGTTCACTTTCTGTCTATTAAGAGGCAACATTTATGAGCCTATCTAAAGAAAACTATAGCAATCAGGTATCAAATACAGCCTGTGCTTTTTCTGTAGCTAATAAAAAACCCCACATATTCTTCTACAGTAAGATAAATGGCCATTTAAATTTATTTCAGTATTTTGAGGCAGATGGCAACTTGCCTGAATACTTTTCTTGAATGTTACCAAATACAAGAATGCAAGCTGAAATCCACACTTCTCTGCTGGTAAACAGGTATCCAGCTGAAGCCTTCTACACAGTAAGTTCAAACAGACTTATAATAACTGGCATGGGAGGCTAAATTACATCCAGAATATAGTATATACAGAGCCCTTATGTCTTCAGCAGATGGCCCAAATCAAATCTAACCCCAAATCTAAAATACCATGCAGTTTAGGAAATCCACATACCATCAAGAATGCATTGCTCTAATCCAATATAGTATACTTCTGTAAAAGGGCCCACTAGATTTAGATTGACATCAGACTACCTGTATTATCAGTACTTACAAATGGGAAACCCTGAATCTACAACTTCTGACTCATGTATCAGCTTTACCAAAACTAAGGATATGAACTTTCAAAACTATATCAACTGAGCCAATTTAAAGCAAAACGAAAGTCCACCGAAGAGAACAACAAGTATAATAGCTCTACCAATTCTTACAGAAGAATATGCTTCCCATTTTTTCACAAACAATACCTTACTTCTTATTATGCAATTATTTTAACATGCACTACACCAGTACCTAATAGCAAATTTCTCAGATGATTACATGTCAACTATTTTCATCCTACACAACATAAGATAATGGATGGATATGTAGATAAGTAAAAGGACAGATACAAAGCATTAGTGTGTGTGTGTATGTGTCCACACATGACAAGAAAGTTTTGTAGCAATCCCATTAAATGTTAAAAAGACTTCTAAACTAATGTTACAAACAAATGAAAAAAAGAAAGTCTGGGATATGTAGGATGTCTCTCATTTAATAACCTTTGCTTTTGAGGATGAAAAATTGAAATTTGCTATCCACTTGTACAGTAACTAATGAATTAAAAAATATAGACAGATGAATGCAGAATTCTTGATTTCTCTTTAAAAAGGTACTTACAGCTTAAGTGACTTATTTTAATAAAATACAGAATACAATAAAATACAATAAACCCCATAAATACTGTGAAAGGACTATGTTTTCAAGAGCTCTACCCAACCTTTATTTCCCCAAATTTGCATATATTATAAATCCTTTCCCACTTGGAAATTGTGGGGATTATAGATTACACTCCATGTTATAGTAAGAAAGAATTATTATCCTTCATGACTTTGCGCAGGTAATTTTATTTTTCCGTCTCCTCTTTGCTTTCCTATTCCTCACCTATGAATCCTATTTTTCTTGTAAGCTCCTTCAAGAAGGAATTAATCTTTACTTTAGTCCTCCAGTATTGACTGAGGACTGCAGGAACAATCATAATACGGATACAACAAATGTATGTGTGGATATTCACAACTGAAGATGTCATACCTACACTATTGCTATGCTTACCTACAAAGATGATACATGGTTTGGAGCATGTGCTACATCAAACAAACTGATCTCCCTTTTGTCAAAAAGCTTCTGACAATTTCTAAGTTTCTAAAGTTCTCTATAGACTTACTTCATTTATTGTCCTTATCACTCTATTCCTCCCTTTCTTTCTTCACTTGACTGCTTTCTGTCCCTCTATAACATATTGCTGCTGTGGGAGGTATTCACACTGTCTAACTTTAGCCAACTAATTTAGGGCTCTGAATCATCCTCTAAGAGTTCCTACACCTCATAGAATATGACTATATATGGAATAAGCATTTTTAAACTTAGGTGTTCTAATATGTACTTTCTTCAAATACCCAAAGCAGCTTGGTCTAGGTGGTGCTAATGTTCCACTGTATAAAACTGCCTGTCAACAGTAAATGAATTTATTATGTGTTCGGGTTGCAAATATTTTTTCACTAGCTTGGCACTTCACTTTCCTTTTTCCTCACCTAGATTTAGTGCAATAAGCAAGCTATCTGCAGGTAAGCCTAAAAGAAAATGAAAAAAAAAAGAAAAAGATTAAGTTCATATAGCATTTATTCAAGGAATTTGCTAAATATCAGTAGAATTTGAAAAGCACATAGCTGCTCAATAAATTGCAGCATTCAGCCAAGGAGGCTGCAGATCGTGAGTACATCAGTCCCACGCCTAACCATATCTTGACCTTTCTTCTGAGACTGTCAACAAAGGTGCCAATTGGAGCAACGATTAGAGCAACGCATTTTGTGTTGTGCTAAACACAACTGTTACCAAGGGGACAAAGATCACATGGACGATAGATTGACTAAATACAGAGCTTCCAATGACAACGACTTTAGTAAGTCTCAAGATGAGAAGCAAACAAGTCTACCACTCACATACTTTTCTTTTGATCTTTTGGGACACAGAAAAGCTTATATTTTAAATATGTGAATGATTTCCTGCTACATTGGTGATTTTGTTTAGTCTATCATTTCTCACACACAAATTCAGTCACCTAAGAAATTACTATATTACTTTTGTATTAGGATTTACTGTTAGAACTATTTGTTTCAATATATCACAACTACCTATCACAGCCATACATTATGTGTTCTAATTCAACATATTAAGAGCTGCAAGCGAGATATTCAAAACTAAATTCTGAAAGCCTCCCCTTCAACCAAGTCATAAGAAAAGGCTTAAACAATGTAAAAAACTATCAAATTATTTAGTTAAAGAATGGTAAATGAGATAAAGTGATGAGAGACAGAAAAAGAAGAAAATTTTTTTCTGTCTCAGTTGTGAAATGAATGCATGTAATTTTGATAAAACAGAGACAAAACAAAAACAAGGTATTGTTGAATATGGACTGTCCACAGCATAAAATAGAAGCATATTCTGGACTAACAGTAGGACTGTTAACATTAAGCTTTATCTTGGAGTTCTATGAAAAGGATACATGTTGGTGATTGCATAGACAATATAATATAAAGACCACAAATCTATTTTAAGTGTACAAGAAAATGTTTAGCTGACCTAGGCATACAAAGAACTCCTTTGAAAAAATTCAGGCATTTCTATTCATGGTTCTTTAAACTGTACACATACATACATTAGCAATTACTATTAATTCATACTTAGCCAAAGTTCAATTAAAATGAGTAGAATTAGTTTTACTCAGCACATCGTTTGTCCATCCTAATCAGACCTGCTTCCACCATATCAATTACTAGCAACTGATCCTCTACAGAGAAGCACAAGGGTATGGAACAATAGGAAATGTGTCCAATAGGTTTTCAGTACAAGAAGTATTTAAAACTGAATCTGTATAAAGGCATACGGACTGACAGTCATGACAGGGGTACTTACTTGGATTTACCAATTCCTGGGAGGTGGGAAGATCTTATATAACATACTCTATTTTAAACCTCACATTTCTCAGCTAATGTTATGGACAAACGTCAAACATTGGGCTAAAATTTACAAGGCAGTTCAGAGATGTTTCCATGCAAACTAACTAATGCTACATTAAAATTAGTTTTTTACAGTTAGACACAGGATTAACAAGTTTCTTTACCAGATGTCTTTGCAAAGTAAGTACTATGGCAATTCCCTCCCCCTGCCCACCTCTCCCCGCCCTCCTCCCCCCCCACACACACTTATGGTGAGAAGTAGTATATTGTACAAGCTATGATGTAACCTTGACGGTATGATCAACACTTCTGGCTGTACTTTAAGTCTTTAAACTGCTTTCCTAAAACTATCCCGGGACAAAAGAAAAACAAAACAAAACCAAACAAACAGAAAAAACAATCCAGTACTGTGAAAATACACATAGTTATGTAGGTATAAAAAGAAGTTAATTGAACAGATATATTTTTTAATTTTAAAGAAAAAGACATTGCTTTGATTTCAGGGGTTTTCTTCCTCCTGTAGCCTCAACTTACTATTGCATGAGTAGTAACTGTGTTGTACCTGCTTAATGAAATATTAAATGGAACCTAAAAGTTAAAGGCCAGTCTGATTTCACTGTTCAAAATCAGTGAAATCTGAAATTAAAATAAAACAGATGAACAAGGAAAAACAAATAGGAGACTGAAGTTACCATTGCTTTCAAATGACAAGGTAGTTAACTGCTATTAAGTTGCACACTAAAGACTTGCCATTAGAATAAAGATATTATTCACTGAGCACAAACCATTTTCCACAAAACTACAGAGATAAATACAACATATAAATCTTCAAAGTAAAGAACATCTTGAATTTTAATTGCATTCTTTTTTGATATGGCTTTACAATAAATGGTCAGTAAGAGCTTGGGAATATATCACAAAAGTTTGTGACACTGTATTTAATTTTGATAGGAAAAGATTAAGTGTTTCCACTGATTCAGCCCCGGGTCCCACAGCAGTTGGGAAAATTCCAAAGAAGCACTCTGATATTCATGTTTTCAAAAGGCAATCCATTCCAGGGATGGAGAACATTCACACCTGCTGATTTTCACACATATATGCATACACATATACATATATATACACATTAGTATACTTAAAACAATACTTAATATAGATGAACAGGATATAGACACTTTGTGCATAGGCAAGATCTGAGTGTCTTGTGAAATCTGTCTTAGTATGAAGACAGAAGTTTCTTTAATGAAGATTCAGCTAGAAGAGTATTTTCTTGTCTAACAGAAAAAATGGCATGATATGTTGTTCGTTACCTGTCAAATACTTGATTTGATTTATTCTGCATTTCTCAAAGTGATATTGGTATGGAAAAAAATATTTGAAGTTAACGTAATAATTAATGTATCTGTCCATCTAGCTTTAGTGTTTTCAGCTGTTTTCTTCTCAGAACCATATAAAAATCTGCTCTGAGAGTTTTGACTGGATGGTTTGAGGATCATGGTTTGTCTTACATAGACAAGCATAATTAAAAGTGTCAGGAAAAAGTCAATGTCTTTGAAAAATGGAGTGCCAACATAAGGAAAAAAAAAGTGATTTGAGTGTTCATTAAAAACAGCTTTTCAACAGTATCTTTGTCATATTTGGATGAAAACTGAGTTCCACTTAAGTAAAAATCCAAAATTTCTGTTGATTTTTACTAATCAAATTTTTATCTTTAAAGGATATTGTAAGAAATAAATAGAACAATTGCATATATTTATATATCTATGATTGTATATGTATCGAAGACTCCCAGTAAGGGCAGCAGAAATACATTGTCCCAGTTCTTGATTAGGCATAGGACACCTTACCTACCTTACACATCCACTTCTATAGCTGTGAGCCTCAGTTAAAAAAAAAAACAAAAACACCAAAAAAACCCCACACTCAATTCAGAACAGTTTCCTTTTGTGCCTCATAATTCTCTAAAAAGAGAACAGATTCTGCACTCAAATATTATAGGAATATGGATTTACTTCAGACAGCATTTTATTACTCATTTGTTGTTTATTTGTATATTTTGTCATGGTGGGTTTACATGAAAAAATAGTGGGCTACAGGTTTTGTTTAATCAGTAGCAGCATCCTAGAGATGTTGAAAAGTATTCTGTGACATTCTCCCAAATGAAAAAGCACCATTGAAAAGGCATATATTTATCTCTTAATACTACCTGAATACACACACATTTCAAGAGATATATTAACCCATAGCAATTGCAAAGCATGGATATTTTCAGTATGAAGCCAGCAGCAGGCACAGTATTGTCACTGGTTTCCATATGCATTGTTTCTGCAAAACTCTGCCTTTGATCACTTAATGGAAAGTCATTTTCTTAGGTTTGGCTGGCAAACTGTAAAGACTTGCATAACTTTTTATTACATTCCTGCTTATTTTGCAAATATATTGTGGAAAGCATTCAACTTTGAATTGTTCACTGCAGTGATCTCATATTTTTGGTATACATTTTTGTTTCCTCTAAATTAACTAAATAGCACACAGTACAGTTTCTGGTTTTATAATTGATGCAAAATTGTCATTAATATAACATGTTCATTAATAGGTGTGACTGTACAGTTTATGTTCTATCCCTGTCACTTTCTTATGCTGCACAAGCCCTGTGGTATTTTAGAGCCTTACAAGATCAAGTGAAGAGCACCAAGTTTTCTTCCTATTCTTCCTTCAAATAAGAAACTCTAAATTTTTGATTGTGCTATATTATACTGATAATTTTTGTGTTGCTATGAATGAACAAAAAGGTCACAATGGCAAGTTTTACTGTTACTCTCTTATAATTCAGCATCCTGTATTTTACTATATCAAAATATCTTGCTAAAGGAGAAAGAATATATATTGTATGTATGTTCTTATACACACAGTTATATATGTGTGCATATATATATATATTTGTAAAATTGGTCCAGTGGTAGCCATGTTACTATATTCCATGTTCTGCTCTCCAATCTTATCTTACCAATACTAGCTGTAAACACATTACCACCATTTTCACAGGCTTGTTCAGAAAATTAATACTTGATACCTGTTGTCAATTGTTAACTATTCTCAACCTCCATTCCACCCAAAATAGTTTGGTTTAGGGTTGGGTGGACTACAGTATGGAAAATACTGTATTTCTGTCAGAAACTATAGGAATATCACAAGAAGTTCTAGTTGTTCTTATAGTTCTTTTACCAAGCAGGTTGTGTCTGAGTTGCAGGTGACTGATCACATTTCCACCAGTATGTTCAGGATATCTTTTAGTGTCCATTCTGAGTTCAGGGCAGTGGCATGCATCTGTGCAAGGTGTCCCAAGCAGTCTGAGGAGCCTTCTCTGTGCAAGCAATCTTCTTTGTGAAGAAAAGTGGTGAAGTCTGTTGCATACTGTAGACAGTCAGGGTTGATGAAGCAGACATAGACTCTCTCAGGGAGAGGATGGGGAACACTTGAGAGAAAGAGAGAGAGAGACCAGGAAATAAGCAGGCCTAGGGGATATCAGGATATATAAAGCCTCAAAATAAGTTTGCCTTTCCAACAAGAACTTTAGGGATTCCAAATCTTAAAATATGTTGGTTCATATCAGATTTTGAAAGAAAGCCTTAAAAATTATCAGCTCTCTAGACCTTACCATTAGTTTCCTTTTTCCTTATTTTAAGACAGTCTTACGTGTAAGAAGCAGACCCATATACTCCTACCTATTTAGACTGATTATGTACCTGTTTTCTTCAGGATTATCATCAAGACAGTGCTAAGAACTGCTGTGTTAAAAGCTTTCTCACATCTTTTGAATGTGTCTGCCCAACATGATGAATGAATTACTTTTCCATCCTCTGTCCTTAATTTCCATACTTGTGGCCACAAAGAGTGCAGTTGTCTCTCAAAGATTTAGCTTTAATTGTGAAGGTATCTGGCCTTTAACCTTGTTAGAGTAATTGAATAAATGTGGAAAGATAATGCTCCTCTCAAGAGACTCAGACTCCATCTCAGTTAGAGACTAAGTAATATTGGGATAGGATGCAAAATGAAACAAAACATTTCTCAAAGGTAAAAAACCCCAAAAATATATATTGTCAATTTTCATTATAGCAAAAACTCAACAGCAGGGTGCTTCAAGGAACCATACAAGGACCAGGTGTTCAAAATATACTAATTAATGTTAAAAAAAAAGAAAAATGAGTAAACAGCAATGTAGCAAAATTTACAGATAGCAAGAATATTCTGTTAACCAAGTCTGACTAGGACAGGAAGCTTGAGAGGTAACTGACCAAGGTAGATGGATAGGCCATCTTAAAAGAGGTAAAACTAATTTCTTGAAATGCAAAGTAAGGCATATTAATCAAACAAACAAACAAACAAACAAAACAAACCGAAAAACAAAACTAAAAAATCCAAACCTGCAACAGGTCATTGTTTTTATCAAAGATCTCAATTAAGAGCATCAACTTAGGAAAAACACCTGGGCCTCACTGAAGAGCTCTGCTCAATGAGCTGCTGTAATCAAAAAAGGACATAAAATATTAAGATGAATAAGAAATGAGGTGGGGAATAAGAAAGAAAGAAAATATAACATCATCATATGAATCAATAATTTCCCCTCCTCTGGAATAGTGTGAAGTACTGGCCACCCCATCACAAAAAGATATTACTGAATTAGAAGCTATTCAGAAAAGATTGCAATAATTAGGCATATAGAGGCACCTTCTTATGAAAAGACTAAAAAAAAAAGAATTGAATTGATAACCTTAAGAAAAAAAAAAAGATGAATGAGGGATGTGCTGAAAGTATAAAATGGTAAGTGGCAAAGAGAAAATAGATCAGGAGCTTCTGTAGTCCTGTGTCTCATAATTCAAGAACAAAAGGGCTCTAAGTGAAAGTAAAAAGCAGCAGCTCCAAATCTGATAAAAGAAGATACTTTTTAATGCAGCACATAATTAGATTATGGAACCCAGTGCCACAGGATGTCACTGATGTCAAGACCTTACCAAGATTCAAAGAAGGATTTGGCACTTACAACTCTTGATATTCTTGGGAATCTTATGCAGACTAACTGTTAAAAGGTTTTGAAAGAGGGATTATGTGTCATGTGTCATGATTTAAAAGACAATACTTTTTAAAAGAATTTGGAGAAAAGTTCCCTGAAAGTGGATTTTCCCATCTCTGGCTGATTATTTTGTTCTTTTCTTTGCTTGTTGTGTTGGCATTGTCTCCTGAGACATCTGGGCATTCTCAGAGGGAGTCTGTGTTATAATGAATCACTATTCTGTTCTAATGACTATTATCCTAGTTCTACCCCAGTATCTTAGTATCTCCTATGAAATCTTAGTATTAGGACTTAGGGCTTCCCTTCTGCAGAATAATTGTCCTATGCACTATTGTACTCCACTCCATTCCTGTTAGCCAACTGGATTTGTCAACTACTGTCAATTAGTATAACCGTTGCTGTAAGCTACATAACATTGTGCTTGTATTTGGAGCAACTGTGAAATTTTAGATGCAGAACCAAATACATTTTTGCTGCGACAGCTATACAATTGTTCCAATGTATGATTCCATGTGTTCCAATTGTCTTCCAGCCCTATCTTAACCTCCAGCTATGCTATTGACATCTTGGTTTACATCCTGCAGCTGGAAGACATATGCGATGTCCCCAAACAAGAGACACCTTGGCTTCTTACGCTTCCTATTCTCTACAGCTTCCTTACCACATTTTTCTCCTTTCTGCCTGTCTTGCTGCTCTGAGGGATAAAGTATTCTTCTCCTTTTTGTTATTAAATAATTTATTTTCTAATTCATTAGCTTATTCTTTACCTATTTTTTTTCTATATGAAGACTTTCAGTGTAAGTAAGTAACAATAGGCACAAGCACAGAAGGGTTTCTCCTCAGATCAGATCTGTAAAGTGAAAACTGAATCAAAAAGAGAGCATGAGAGATACTTGGCAGAAGCAGGAGTATAGATTTTGAACAATATTCTCGAACAATTCTTCCTTCCATTTATTAATTTCATTACATTTTCAAAGCTAGGGGGGAAGGGGACAGGAAAAAAACCTTTAAGTACCTACCTATCTAGCAAGCACAAAACCTGCTAAATTCTGTGGGGATTTGGGGATAACTAGAAAGTAAATTAAAATATTGGGGGTTGGGGCACGTAGAGCAGCTGTGCTTGTAGGGCCAGCTTGGGAGCTGCAAATGCATCGAACGGAAGCTTAATTCAGGCAGTGTTTACAAACTGGACCCTGCAGAGAGACTGTGAAGACACTATGAGGGTAACACCTGAGAGAACATGGGCAGCCCCAAATGAGCTAGGATATGACTAGTTACCTCATAGAAATGTGTGGTGTGATTTGTTTCATCTTCCCCAATAATTTCCATCACTGGAAGTTTTCAAGATGCAGTGTGGCAGGTTGCTAGATAATTCCCTTTCACACAAAAGACAAGACCTTTGAAGGTCCCTTCCAACCTGCACTGTAGAAAATGTTCTAGCTTTCACATATTGAGCTGGTATATCTCACACAATGCTACTAAGCACCATGCAGATTACATATTTGTGCTGTCTTTAGGACATCCACATTGCACTCACCATATGGTTTAGATATGCCTGATGGTTTACAGTTAGTCTGCAAGACTGCGTTTAGGCTGAATCCAGTACACAGGACATGGATGGAGCACTTTCTGGCACAAATATGCTGTTGTAGTACAACATTCAATAGCAAAAGAGGAGGATCTGGTTAGTAACAATAAGGAATTTGATTTTAAAAGCCTAGAAGAAATGGATCCTATATTATGTGGGATAATAAAAAGTATGAATACTTCCAGTTTCACATGAATGTGAGAGATATTTCCAATCTATGAATATTTAGAAATATGAACTCAGAAGAACTGGTATGTGTATTGTTCTTCACTTTTTTAATTTTTACTAAGACTTAATTCTCATTGATTACAATTCCACCATCATGAAACAATTAAATACCTTTAATTTGAAAACCACCTCCAAGGAAAAGAGTGTATTGTACTTTTTCTTCTTAAGTACTACATAAATGAAAAAAACAAACCCAAAAAACCCCAGAAAAACAAAACACTCCTAATGCTGCCCAAATACTGTACTCCCAGCCATATTTTGGTCATTTTATTTTACTAATAACCACTTAGTTTTAACTTATCTTCTTTCTTGACAATTCATATTGTGAAAAGAAGTAGCAGACCATCTGATAAAGAAGAACAGATTTGACTAACTGATCACTATTTTGCAACAAAAAGTTTTTGCCTCGATGCTCATGCTACCTTTCCAAGTCTGTCAGCCTACCTTTTGAAGTCAAGTCCTCTGTTCTAAATCTTGTCATCAGCTAAAAAGCATGGCCTGAAGTCAAAAAGCATTTCCATATGAAAAGACACCCAACCATTAAAATGAAAGATAAAATATATCATTATGGTTATGGAAAATTAGGTTTCCCATATTACCTCCTTCATGTTACACAAATGCATGCTATCTTCTTGGTTTGCATATTAAAGCTAAACAATATACTGTAACTTTTTTCCCATATCTCACATTAGGCATGTGTTCTTTTCTTATAAATTGTGTCTTGTATAGACAAATAAATACATTTCTCTTACCATTAAAATAATCTTCCCATGTTAAAAGTTCAGGTCCAATTATATTAGATAGACATGTACATGGAATGAAGTATGGATGGGATAGATTTTACTATTTTAGGTAAAGACATGATACTTTGTGTCACTGTATACTTGGTAATAAGCTTTGGACTTTGGAAGCAGTACCAGTGAGTACCATCATATCTGCTGCCATTATGGCAAACATCTTAAAACGGAAAAGAGAATTCATGGCTATTACAAAACAAAAAAAGAATAATATGCAGAATGTTACAAGACCCCATTCAGCACTTCTAAAAAGTGAACCTTCCAAACCTGGAAATATTTTTTTACCCAATTACAAGTTAGGCTTCAGAACCAAAGGTGAAACTAAGTGATGCTCTTGAAACAAAGGCCCACTGAGTTTTATGCTCTCCAATCTGTTACAGCTTTCCCTGTGTAACATAGACAGTCACAGTCAATCCTATGCAGAATTCACTCATTTGCTCATACCTTTCTCTAGACTGTATTTTGGATTTAGCATACATTACACTTTACCCTCAATCCCAAAGGGATTTTTTTTTTCCCTTGTCAGAGTGGGAGATTGAGCTGTGCTTAATGGTTCCAGATTGGTTTTCCTAAGGTCAAAAAGCTCCTTTTTTTTCCCAGACATTTCAGTCAGGAATGGTGTGATTGGAAGACACCAATGGCAAAGAACAGCTTTTTTATTTTTTAGTTTTCATGAGGATATAAGCCACATTTCCATGAAAATAGTTAAGTAATCAGAAAAGCTTAACCATACCTAATATTAAATCTATACATAACTTGAGCATACTTAAACATGTAATTTGTACTTAACATAAGTATATAGATTATGCATTATGCCTTTAAAAAAAGAAATCCTAAAATAAACCATAGGATCTCAGCAATAGCAAAGATAATAACAAATTCTCTGCTTCTAATGTCCTACCATAAACCTGTCTCTGGGTATTATCACATAGAACCTGATCTGTAACTATTTGCTTTGTCCACATTAAAAAATTTCCAGTATTAAAATATAGGTAATATCAGATTTGTAATGGCTTCTACAAATAAAAAAAGCCATTTGTAATGGCTTCTACAAAACCATCCATGTCTCAAAATCAGTCCTTATTCAGGTGTCCAAGGTCCCAGACGTGCAAGCTTATCTGTATAATTAATCCCATGATATTCACTACTTACATGTAAGTAATTACTTGAGGAAGGTGTTAGTAGGATGAGGCCTGAAATCGTGATTTTGTTCTTAGCCAGTAGTCTATGCATATGTACCTTTTTCAAATTTTTTAATTTAAAATTTTAAATCCTTTTACATTTATCCAGGAAGGTAGTTTTGCAAGTTCTACATTTATAAGGGTATTACAGAGGGGGCAAAGTAATGTCTGGGACAATAAGAGTTTGTTGAACTACTGCTGAGCTAGACATTCTGGATCATTCTTTTCCTTAGTTTATGAAATTCATTGGGTTTTCAATTCATGGTAACCAGAGCTCTCTTTTGAACTATTCTTGTTCATTTCCCTTCAAATCTCCAAAACTGCCAGTGTTCAGACTCAATGATCTTAAAGGATCTTTCATACCAAAATGATTCTATGCTTCTGCAAACTACTGACATGGCATGAAGGAATAGAGTGTCCTAAACATGTTATAGTCCGATTTTTGAAACATGTGGATGAAGAGAGAAGGTACATTTGGGATATGGATATTCTGTCCTCCATCCAAGCTCAAAAATAACTGAGACTCAGAATCACATAGTCATAAATATCCAAGGGAGTGAATCTGTTAGAATTGTAGTTATTTGTATGAAATTATTTAGTTCTCACTAGTTATCAAGTTCTGCAAAGCCCAAGTGGCAAGATTTAGAGTTTAGCACAGGCTGCAATTGCCACGTAGCATGTCAAAAGCCAAAGGACAAATCTCTGCTGTAAACTGAGACCATGATGCTGAAGAATTGAAAATTTGGATAGGACAAATTGGGATGCAGAAAAAATCAACAGTGGACAATTTTTGACAGAAGTAACAAAAAGATGTTATTTGGCTTGTCAATCTTAACATTGTCTTTCATTCTTCTTAACTTCTATGGCCAAATTAGAAGTAAACTGCTCATGCCAGCCAAATTCCAACACAGTTATCTTCAAATAATAGCCTACAGGAAAACCTTTATTCGCAACTTTGTACACTTTTAACAAACTTTTCTAAAACAGTGGTGAGGATTGTGACTTTTGGCCTTACCAGAAACCAGTAGGAGGTGTATATTGCCTAAAAGAAAGCTAACATTTAGTTCATTTGTTATATTGCTGCATGCTACTTCTCTACCTAATGTCTTGGGCAACTTACAAATTTAGTTGCCACGCAAGTGAGGTATTTGAGGTAATAGGTTGGTTGCAGTATTCTGCAAACAATCCATAGCTCTTCCAGGCTACTTCTCATATGTCCTAATGGGCAGTACTTTGGTTTAGCAACAGCAACTGGCCTATTAGACTATAATTGCTGATTCCCTGAAGAAGGTATGGCTTTACAAAGGATCCAGTGAGGCACCTATTCAACATAAGTCTAAACACACCATTATAGCACTTTTACAAGAAATGTTAATCATGGTTCTCTCTGTGGTTTTAGGAGATATTCACCAACTTCTAATTTGGAAAATTCTATTTTTATTGTACTGGGAATTTAATTTAGCCTACTGGCAAGAAGAAATTAACCAGAGCAACTTCCCAAGAATCTGAAGTAGATAGAATAAGTCTCTGAGTGAAAGGATAGAAAGACTAATGAAATGCATATATTAGAGAAGACAGCATGCAAGAATGCAAACACTGTTAGAGACTCACTCTTTATCTTAAACAAATTTATATTTTTCTCTACTAAACTGTAAGTAAACTATTGCTGAAAAAGATACCCACTGATACTCACTATTATTGAAAAAAAATAATAAACCAAGAACAATTAAAAGACTAGAATTACAATTCAGCCATTGTTTGGGAAGGTCATTACTTGCTATTTTTAAGAGCAGTTTAACTATTACATTAATATATTAAACATCCCCCAAATGACACTATAGGCACTCAATCTGTCATTCTCATGGTACTGTGATGCTCTCAAAGAAAGTAATAGGTAGTATTTTAATAAATGAGCAAGCTATGAAATCACATCTCACTTTGAGGAAAGTTTCCTACTACTTTAATCTCAACATAGGAGTGGCAGGTATCTTCACCTAGAGGCCTTTTTCTATGTGCTTGCAGACCAGCAGGCTCGATTGGAAATAGCAGCAAGAGCTCTCCCTCTGCCCCTTCTCATTTAACAGAAAGTTTGTACTGTGTAACCTTCCACAGGGTAGAACAGAGGATTCACGAGAGTGAATCTTCTCAGCTTGAGCATGTAAAACTTATTATTACCATGACAGAAATCTCATTTTCCAAGCATACTCGGTCTTATATTGCAGAATATACAAGGTTTAAATGCAGATGCAGTCAAAATCTCATTAATGACTCAGATCAAGAGTTGCCATTGATCATTAAAACGTAAATGCAGTGACTTCTAAATCTTAAAATGACATAGCAGCTGTGCATTTTGGAAAATGACAGAAACTGTGACTATAACGTAAAAATCCATGCATATTTCTTCCTGCTACCTAGGTATTTCTGAGACTTTTCTAGTTAATATGAAAAGAACAACCTAGCCTTCATATACTGGACATTTTCAAGCTATCTGATAAAAAAAAATAAAGGGAAATATTCCAGGTTTTTCTTTATGTCTGTCATATGCTGCTTTCTTGATGTGTATGTAGGTTGCTTTTGCTCTGCAAAGGGTTGCTTTAAAAGAAACTTGGAAAGCTTAAGATTTTTTTAAATCTAATTCTAAACATTCTCTAAAGTAGCATAGCTTACTGGACTACAAAGTTTAAAATACAATGGCAGTTTTATATAAATAAGCCTAAATCATCACGCGCTAGTAATGGATTAGAATGCAAATTGGGCACCAGTTGCAGGTAATGGCCACTAGTGGGACTCATTGTCTTCATCACTTGCAGCAAATAACTGTATCTGGCAATTAAAGATATTGAGATAAAGAAAAGAAAAATTAAAAAAATAATGTAACAAAAAATAAGGTATCATCATCTGAGATTTCCCAACACTCATAAAAAAGAAAATAATATCTATTTCTCAATTTATTTTTAAAACCATGCATTTAATGGGAATTGCAAAAGATCCCATCAAATAGTGTCAGATTAAGGAAAAGCAAAGTAAAAATGGAAAACAAACAAACAAACACACAAAATCATGGTTAAAAATGTTTTAGATCTAAATTTAACTCATAAACTCAGAATTTGGAACAGGTGTTTGTGAAATCTTTGCAATTTGCTGTGACATGCAATATGTGATCTGATTGAAACAAAATAATAACCAATCAAATAATTGTCAAGTACCTAAAATGACTATTGCAAATGAGTTCTTTGGGAAGTCAATGAGCATTACCAAGTGACATCCCAAAATGTCTGTGATAAAGAAAGTGCAATTGGAGTTTTGCACAGCAGCAGTACTAACTGTCTAGGAGGACGGAATTTAGAGGAAGGCTAAGAACGGCAACCATTCCCAAATTCAAAAAAAATGAGAGTGGTGGGTTGATTCTGTGTGGTCTCCAGGTGCCTACCAAAGCCACTCTATCACTCCCCTTCTCATCTGGATAGGAGAGAGAAAATACAATGAAAGGCTCATAGGTCAAGATAAGAACTCCAAGACATCACTCAGCAACTATCACAGGTAAAACAGGTCAGAACTGGCAAAACTAACCGAATTCATTAACACTCAAATGATAGATAGATAATGAGAAGTAAAACTAAATCTTAATAGATCTTAAATCTTAGATTTAAATCTTAGATTTAGCTCACCTCTCCCTCCTTCCTGGACTTAACTTTATCCCCGAATCTCTATCTCCTCCCCCAGCAGCACAGGGGACAGGGAATGGGGCCTGCAGTCAGTTCATCACACATTCTCTGCCAATGTTTCGTCCTCAGGGGAAGGACACCCCTGCTCCAGCACAGGGTTTCTTCCACAGGAGACAGTCCTCCCTGAAATTCTTCTAGGGGAGTCCTTCCCACGGCATACATTTCTTCAGCAACTGTTCCAGCAGGGGTCATTTTCATGGGGGTCAGTCCTTTAGGAACAGACTCATTCAGTGTCACTCCCCCGTGGGCTCACAAATGCTGCCAGAAAACGTCCTCCAGCATGGGCTCCTGTCTCGCCGTGGGTCCACAGGTCATGCCACGAGCCTGCTCCTGCATGGGGTCAGCCACCTTTGGACACCTACCCGCTCCAGCATGGGGCACTCCAGGGGCTGCATGTGGATCTCTGCTCCACCACGGACCTCCATTGGCTGCAGAGAGAGCCTGCCTCATCATGAGCTGCACTATGGTCTGCAGGGGAATCTCTGCTCCAGTACCTGAAGCATCTATTCCCTTTCCTCCACTGACCTGGGTGTCTGCAGGGCTGTTGCTCTTACACGTTCTCACTCCTCTCCAGCTGCAATTTACTTCTAAACAATAACTTTTCCCTCTTCTTAAATATGTTATCACAGAGGTGATATCATTATCATTATCACTGATGTGCTGAAGCTTGACCAGGACAGAGTCCATCCTGGAGCCACCTGGCCTTGGCTCCATTGGATATGGACGAAGTTTCTAGCAGCTTCTCACAGAAGCCACTCCTGTAGCCTCCCCACTACCAAAACCTTGCCACATAAACCCAATACAGGGAGAAAACAAACACATCCCTCTCAGAGGTGTCAACCACCTACCTCTGAAAGCTCACCAATTCATCTGCCACGTGTGTTGAAGTGCCATTTGAAGGAAAATTCTATGGTCAACTCCCTCCAGAAAAAGTCCCAGTCTCTGCAATAGGCATCTCTTACTGTCTAGCAAACCCTTAATGTATTACTGGTTTGTGGGGGTTTTTTTGTTTGGTTGGCTTTTTTGGTTTTTGTTAACACCAGGGCAATGTAAATACTACCCTTTCAGTTTGTTATTGTTTTGGTATTACTCTGTGTTAAAGAAAGACAGAAGCAAATCAGGCCTTAAGATCTGATCTTCATAAACTCCCTGCAATGTAAACAGCTCTGTCTAGTTTAAAATGAAAAGCAGCACACACAGGGTAACACCTTGGGGGGGAAAAATCTTTGCAAAGAGCAAGTAAATGCAAGTTCATGAACAGTACTTATCTTGCCACTACAAATTAGAAGTCCCTCCCTTTTCCATTTACCTCAGCCTGAATCACAGTCATTATTTCAATATACTTCCAAGAACAAGTAGTGTGGGCATGCTCCAGGGCTCTGTACTGGAAGACTAAGGAAAAACTGACAACAATCTGCAGACTTATAATGAATGAAGGAAGCAAATGTTTGTCACATTGCAGAAAAAAATGTTCAACTCTCACTGCTAGACTTGTTTAGCTGTTACTGAGTATTTATCCTTTCCCTCACAATCCAGAAAAACAGGAAGATCCTTAAATATCCACTCGGTTTCTCTTGACTTGTAGGTCTTTACCTACCTATCAAGAAGCCACAGCCTCAGGAAGCTATCTGTCTCTGTGCTCCAAGAAACACTGGCATGACTAGCATGGTAATTCTGTTTCAAACATTTGGCTTTTGCAGCTTAACCATCATCACTGCAAACAAATTGCTTAATGGCTTTGGGTAGCAAATACACACAGACTTGTGCCAGCTGATAAAGAAATTGCTGAGTAGGCATGACCTGTAAGCATGATCATATTTATTGGCACTGCATTTAAAACCTCTTCTGAGTCATCATGTGCATCATCATCCAAGTCTGATCTCTTTTGTCCAGTAAGTCAATGCTTACTGCCTGTTTGTTCTGTAACCAAAAAGAAATCAACACTGGGGGACCTGTTCCTCCATTCAAAAGCTTGAGACTCAATAAAGATAAGTAGGAAGAGATTCTTTACCTTCAATAACAAGGTGGTTGAAAAGAACAAAGCTCACTAAAAGTACAGGAAGACACGGAACAGTCCTGTTCATCTATCAAGAACAACATATAGTAAAATGACAAGATCTGGTAGCACACACTGGCACCACAAGACCAAATCCCTTTTGGCTAAAGTGTTTTAAGGATTTCTATAAATTAACAGAGTTTTGACAGGAACTAAGGCAAACCGCTCTGTGTATGGAAAGTGCTGAATGAATATCTATGACATTTCTAACTAAATTATGTATTAAAAATTATGTTAGAAAAGATCATGCCTTTGAAGCATGACACAAGTACAACAATCCATCTAGTTTTTCATATACTGCAACATTTAATGTCATTGCGCATATTTTATCTTGAATGTTTTGCTATTAGTGGAAAACTTGCTTCCTGTTTCCTTTAGGAGAAACTAAGAAGTCATCAAAAATTTCCCTCACACTATCTTTTTTATTTATGGTAAATGTCAAGACACTGATTTTGTCTAAAAAGTGGACAGAAAATACAGCTTTCATGCTCAGAAATAAAGTAATATCAGAAAAAAAACCCCAACAATCCTAGAACACAGGAAAAGCTTGTTGGGTTTTTGTTTGTTTGTTTTGTTGTTTTTGTTTTTTGTTTGTTCATGGATTTTTGTTTTGCATCTTCACAGCTGAATGGCCGTGACTATTGCTCCTGCTTTCAGCCACTCACCTTCACAGCTGTAGCCGATAAATCCATTGGCCTTGTAATTTCTATTTTAGAAATAGCTTTTATTTCTTTACATGGGTAGGTACAAGTTCTGCCATGCAGCCAAACACTTTGTGGCACAGTTTCTACTGTTTCCAGCAGTGACTACATAAAAGAGCGTTTAATTGCTCCTTCTGTGTAGCCTGAAGGAGGAATGGTGAGCCAGCCTAGCCACCAATTTAACTAGGTCTGTGAGTAAACTTAGATATCCAGGTTGAAGAAATTAATTTAACCCAGTTTAACAGACTGGTCAGTTCCACCATCAAAGGTCTTTCCCCTAACTCTGCCTTTTTTTTTTTTTCTGCCCTCTGGATTTAAGTCACCACTGAAAACCAAGCCTACTTTGGTGGGTTTTTTTCCTGCTCTGCGTTTACTTTTTTTAGTTAATTTTATATACCTCTTTAGTTGAATTTTTTTTCTTCCAAAATGAAAAAGATCCAGTATATCCCAGTCATTGTGTATAGCCTTTAATTTATATTCTCTTTTTTTTGCATAGTGGTACAAATTTTTAAGACTAATTTTCCATAATATTTTGGGGTTTTTTGAGAACTAACCTATAATGTGATGGTCTCACATTAGATGCAGTGCAACAATACATGTCTTTAAAAATTTATCCCAGAATACTCGGTGATGCATACTCCAAATTAATAATATACTTCTGACCACTGGCTGTAACTCCTGCCTATATTAGGAAGGAGACTTTCTTTGAGACAGTCATCAAACACTGCGCATCATTTTCATTCTGATGCCAAAGTTCCCTCCACTGTAAGGAAATTATCTATTGAAGAAGGCTACAGCAGGTCAAAATATTTTAAGTTCACATGGTGAAAATACCAAGAATAAACAGAATCACATTTCCATTAAATGCATAATAACTGCTGATTTTTCAGTCTTGGAATTTGCCTGGACCATTAACAATAATTAAACAAGTTGCTCATGTTTATTCTGTTTTAATATTGGTTTAGGTGTCCAGAGGAAAATCGCAATGTTTAATATTTAAATATCAAACATTTTGATTAAACAAGAGGGTGTTAAACTAATACTAAGGAAGACTGAAAAAGAGTTCATAGAACTGACCATAAGTCTTTTGGGTTGCAACTGCCAAACACACTTTTTGAAATTTGACACATAGGGATTTTTTTCAAAATGTAGCCTGACCCCAAGCTCACAAATGTGAATTGTAATTAAGAAGCAATATTTCCAAGTTTGCACTTCCTGCTGGGCTGTGCAAAAAGTTGCATGTTTACCATCAGGAAGAATCTGCAGGATTTTCACTAAAATCAGGTATGAGTGTAGCAGATGAAAGAGACAGGACGAAAGGTACTCAACATCAACTCACTCTACTTGCTCTCTCAAACAAATTATTAATATACATTTTTTTTTCTCCTAGGAATAGACGAAATGCCCTAATAGAAAATATTAAGCTGATAGGCTCTCAGTCAGGTCTGCAACTTTATAAATACCTGAGAAATTCCCTTAAAATCTACTAGGTGTAGTCTAAATAAGCTTCTACACCTTGGATCCATTATACCTTTTCTTAAGATTAATCCTTCCCCTTTCTTCATAAATATCATTCTGTATCAACCATTTATAAGTTCGGTTCTGTTTCTGTTGAAAAATCCCATCACAGCACTTTGAACTCTTCCAAAGAAACCTGCAGGGAGTTTTCCACTCAGAAAAACCCAAAACAAACCACTCACCAAATATGTAGAGTTCAGATTTTGAATGATTTGCTCATTACAAAACATATCCAAAGAGGTTTGAGAAAAAAAAAAAAAAAAAAAATTCCCCCCCCCCCCCCCCCCCAAAAAAAAAAGAAAAAAGAAACAAAACCCCAAGAAACTAGAAACAAAACAAAGCAAAAATGAAGAAAAGCACTCCCTAGAAACTAGCTATTTTCATTCCTGAAATGCCACAGGGATTACAGACAGGGATAAACATCAATTGCCTGGGTGCAAATGTAAAAGCCTACACATTTACTCATTTTATATCATAGTTGCAAATTATCAAAGTGCAATTTCTACTGTATTAAGGAGACAGCATATTATGCTTCTAGCTTTCAGTCAGGTTTAATAAAGAGAAATCCTTCTACTGAATGAACAGTACCCCTTGGCTACTTTTAAAATAGTCCATTGAGAATACTGCAAGATTCCACATATTTATTAAAAGTATTGTGTTTCCTTAAGGAAATACTCCAAAGAAACATTACTCACTTTTTTCACTTATATGGAATAAAAATACAAATACCCTAAGTTTAATGGTTGGGTTTTTTTTTGGTGGGGTGCTTTGTGTTTTTTTGGCTTTCATTATTGACAACAGTAAAAAGATTGTTTAAGACTAGCTGTGCCAGAGTTTTGGATACCAAGTGTGACAGGCTCTGCAGGTGTACAGTCCTTTGCTTATTGATACAAATTGAATCTGAACATAGCAATTTATTCAGCAAATCAAACCAATCACTGCACTGCAGTTTTCTCTTTCAGCTCTCATTTCCCAACCAAGTACTCTTAACCACTTCGCTACTTTTGCTTTACAACAAGGTTTCAACTGTTCTTTTGGGGTTGTTTTATGATCAGAATATGGTGGTTGAAAAAATTTTAAGGACTGTTATACTAAGTGCTGCATCATTCGTATCTATTCCATACTAGTTCCTTGTCTCCAAAGACACTACCCTTAGATGTATTTCTCTACCCCTTACCCTAGTAAAAAAACTGATCACTGCTAACCCACAAAAAGCATTTAAAGAGCTTGCAAGTAAAAAAAAATAAATCTAATAAACTGTAAATATTTGTCCAAAGAATAAATTATCTCACTTTTTTTTCCATTATGAATCATACTTTTAAAAGAGTTTCTTTAATGCAATTGTTTTGTATGTTATTTTATTAAAAGATACTCAAGGTAACCAGGCCTCCAAAATAACCAACACAAAAAGATTAAATAATGAAAATTAGCACCAAATTGCCCAATAGATAAGTTAGGAAAGCAAAGGAACCAACTCAGGGAAAGAATACCATCAGCTAACGAGGGGAAACAGAACAGTGTTGAGCCAATATATAGCCCTGGATTAATACTTAGCCTTGGCAAGGCTCAAATGTGAAGAAGCTCACATTGGGCACCCCAGATTTGCTGCTACCAGAGGTTGTTGCTATGGTGACAAGTGACAGTCAGCCAACAGTAAAATGAATTTAGAAAAGATAGAAAATACTGAAAAGAAAAAAGAAAAAGAAAAGAAGGAAAGAAGTTTGATGTCTATAAGTAGATGCACAGTTCCATTCTCTGCTGCTTGCTCTACTGCAGTGAAGGAATCCATCACTGAAATGGAGGTGAATTTCCATTTTATCTCCATGGTAGTTGAAGTATATTCCTGCCTGTATGAGTTTCTAATTGAAAAAAAATTATTGTCTAGTTCACACGACAGCTGGTCAATGACTCAGCAATCCAGCAGATTCAGCCACCTCTGAAAACTGTGTGGAACTGTTACCACATTGTTCCCATCTAAACTGTTTACCCTGGAGTGGCCCATTTCTGTCTTTTGCCCTTAAATCAACCTGGGGATGGTTCCATCCTGATATGTAAAAGGGCTCAATGGAAGAAGTATTTTGTCACTGAAACAAAAGAATTTGGAACTTTACAAAATCTAGTGAAAAACTCAAATTATTTCTTTTTTTTTTCCTTCAAACAAAGAACAAGCTGAGATTGGTCATTTTAAAAGCAAAATTTGATTCTGAGAAGGTTAGCTGGAACTGCAGTCAGGGGACTGTAAATCACAGTGACCATGCCCAGCTGTGCAGCACTGCATGGAAAAAAAGTTTTGGATGGCAGTGGCCCTCAGTGATAGCTGCGGATGTGTGTGCCAGGGAGTTAGTTATTGCTGTTTACTTGCTGTGCTATCAACGTGGTATGCTAGAGAGCACACTTTTAGGAATCAGTATGTGTGCATTATATTATCTTATCTTGCACAAAACATTGTCCCAAGCCCCTGGAAAACTCCTGCTGGAGTACTGTCAGAAAGAGATAAAAATGAAGTACTACATCTGTTAAAGCTGAAGTGCTGAACTAGACTTCCGTACAAGTACCTTTTCCTAAGATTGACTGTACACCACAATCAAATGGATGAACAAGGAAACCTTGCATTCAGCCCTAAAAATATTCAGTGGTTGATGCGTTTTTCAAGCCTAGAAATGGTGTGAAGATAGGTAGAGATGAAAAAGCTGTGAGATAGAACAAGCATGGAAGAAATTGTTATTTTTTGAGAATAAATACAAAGCAAAGAATGTATACAAAATGTTCTTTTGTAGAAATAGCAGGCGCAACCACAGTTGGAGAAATTGGCCAAGTTTTTCGCTGCTTCCAGCCTTTTGAACATGAGGGTTCAAGTCACTTCATTTGCCCTTCTGAGGTCATGACTTGGAGAGCCACTTAGCTATGCCTTCCTTCATTTTCTCCATAAGTAAAATGGAAATATACAGACCCAATCAGTCTTTTAAAAGTGCTTTCACGATTAAAGAAATTAAAAGTTCTAAGCAAGTGGTAAATATTGTTTGAGCAGACTAATACTTGGGTGATCAATATACATTATGAGATTGCTCTTAGTCATTACATTTCCCACAGCTATGGGAATGGAAGGAATAATAATAATACGATGACTATAAGATGGTAGAAATGCCCCTAGTGAAGGCTGCCAAATTTCCTAGAACACAGAGGAAGCTGTGTTCTCATTTGCTTACACTTCAGTCAACTTCTATTGAATGAAATCAAAATTATGATACTGCCTTTTTATTAACTGATGATTTTTGTTGACTTGATTTTCATATTTCTGTGAACTAGTCTTTTATTGGTTTTCAAAAGGACACAAATTAAAGCCAAGTCATTTAGCTACTACTCATAATGAGATCTCTTCTAGTGCTTTCTTTAAAGAGCTTCATGAAGGCTTTGACCTGCAACCTGATATTAAGTACAGAAAGAGTACTGAGATCACAGCGTTCTCTATTGCTAGACCCATGAAAACAAGTCCAAATAGATTTTATCAAGTCACACATTTCAAAAGGTTACATGCATTCAAAAAATAGGGCATACCTTTTTTTTTTCTTTTTTTTCGTTGTAAGGAAGCAGACTTCAGCTACAAAAATATTAAACATTGCTGCAAGTACAAGCAAGAAAAATAATGTTCTAAGTATTTGGAGAGTAACCTTGACAGTTCCAAAATATTTTCAAATTCTAAATTTAAAACCCCTGATAACAATGCTGTCCACAATTACTTATCAGAGATCTGAAGTATTATTATCTAGCTGATTTTTATAGAAAGTAGGCATAAGGTCTTGTCGTTTCTTCACATTCAGAAAGAAGATATTTCTAATTGATTTGAGCAACCTGTTATTTTTCAGTAAGTAACTGATAATAGTGAGATGATTAATATCTATATAAAAAGCAAGATCATAAACTACAGCAAAAGACAAAATGTAAACAGAAATCTTTCATGCAAAATCCCTTCTTCATTTATTTTTAATGCATTTGAACCCATAGGAATAAGCTCAGTGTTCTGAAATAATACCAGAAGCAGGCCCTCAAGGAAGCATACTGGGTCCTCCTAAGCTTCTCAAACCCTCTGGTCTACCTGCCATCCTCATTTCTCAGAGGGCATGTATTGTAGCAGCCAAGGGTGGACAAAGGTGAAGATATGGAGATATTCACAGTGGAGAAAGCAGCTCTTCCTTTCACAGATGGCTGCTCCACAGTCCTTTGTACCATTCACCTTTTGAGAGCTTCAAGGGAACTGTAAAAGTGTAATTCATGCACATGCAGCATCACTCACTTAAAAAAAACAAAAACAAAAACAAAAAAAACACCCCCCCCCCCCAAAAAAAAGCCCTAAAACCCCAAAACAACAACAAACAAACCAAAACCAACAACAACAAAAAACCCCCGTAGCTCAGAAGATAAAGCTTTTCAGAGAGGACAGGTAGTTTTTTGAACATCAACATATCTTTGCTTGTCTGTTGTTTCACAGCATTTTCTTATTGCAGCAGTAGACCCTCCCTGACATAAATTGTTTCTTAAGTTACTAAAAACCTGGGGGCAAGCCAACATAAAAAAGTACTTTTATGTAGACAAAACTAGCCTGACATAGAGATAAACAAAGGTGCACACATCTATAAGGGAATGAGAAGATAAGCTTTCAAGGACTGAAATAAACAAGCACTTTTAGCTCTTCAGTGAAATAAAGTCATAGTGATAATATGTATACTTACAGAGGTAAACTAAAAACTTGCTAGTTAGCCACCTGATCTGAAGCCAATGTTACATTAAAAAGTAAGAAAAAAATCCAGAAGTAACATTCATACAATACCCACTGTTGTCAATGCTAGGGATAAACATTACTTCTCAATAAGAAAAAAAACTTTTTTCTTTTAGTTCCTTAATTTCATTTAATAAGGGAAATACTTGTGCTTCTTTTAAGTATCTTTGAAGTGTTTGGCACTACAGGAAAAAAGTCCCCTTTTTACTTTTAAAGAAAGAACAGCTAGATGCCAGTCTTCTATGAAAATTTCGTTTGCTTTTCCTGAATTCATCAATCACTGAAGTCCAATGAAAATTAAAATAGTTCATGCATGAAATATGAAAACGGAAATACTTTTTACCTATAGGAACACTGGTTTTGTCTTTGCCTTTATTCATTTAAGGAACAATTATATGGGCCAGAAACTTCTGCTTATGGATCTTACCTCTCTTTAGGGGCAAACAAGTGAATCTAAAGTTTTCAAAAGGCTGTGGATTCAAATTGTTATATTCTGAATATTCCTTCTATGGGAACTAGATCCTAATACAAGAGGTGCTGAGAAACTCAGAAAGACTCTCTGTTTTGCAGTAGGCATTATGTGCAATTTCTGTACACCAATAATCTCAAGACAGTAGGGGGACAAAAAATAGGAGTTATCACTTCAGAAAACTTAGCTCAAATTAACCTTTTTCATCTATTTCCTAGTTAGCCCAGAATAGGCATTTTCTAAGTGTGTGTATATGTATATATTTTTTTAAAAAGTAATTCATCCTGTAATGTTCTTTCTCTAATTTCTTTTTGTTTTTAACTTAAAAGGAAACCATACATACACAAGCAAAATATTAAGAAAAAGAAAATAATCCTGGTAAAACCACAACCAGGCAAAACTTCTTTCATTTGATCTTTGGTAAGAACAAATCAAAATAGTCTGGCCAATAAATGGCTTACTATTTACTTTTTTTTTTAATTGAAACTTCTTAACTGTCCTACCTGCAAAATTCTCTGCTTAATTATGTGCCTGCCAGTTTCTGTCTGCGTCAGTGCTAGGAAGTGCAAATGACCTAGCCTATAAACCTACTAATCTGACAGTCTGAAAAATCAATGTGATAATCTATAGCTTGCTGCCTTTTGCTTTTACTGTCTGTTGCATGCTTTGATGAATATCTGCCCTGCAGGAGAAACATAAGAAAATCACATCATGTGCAACTGGTTTGAACTGTTGTGCAACCACGGGACACTGAGCCACTCTGGGGGAAAAGTTAGAATGAACTACAGTAGATAAATGTCAGTTGCAAGGTTTCTGACATTATATTATATTTAAATTAAAGGCAATGTAATCCTGGTTCCTTCCTACTCTGAACCTGCTGGTTTTTCTTTTCAGAAAATTCTGATAAAATACATGTTCATCCTCTGCTATGGCTCGCAATTCCTCTTCAGTGAAGACAGCAGGGTTTATATGATAAAATTTTAATGACCATGGACCTGCATAGCAATGTGAGGTACCAATGCATTTTCAATAACTCTAGGCATCTGCAAGGACTGGCATTGGGTGATATACGTACTGCTGAATTCTGCATGTCCTAAAAGGCAGGTTTCATGGAGATAGAGGTAGGACCACAGAAAGCTCCATTATAATGCAGCAGTTGTATGGATGAAATGGAGATTTATGAATCCCTGCCAAAGAAACTATATTATGGACTGAAAATCAAAACAGGTGCTTAACATATAGTGAACTTCATGCTAGAGAGGCTGATTTCCACATTGCCCTGTCTTTCAGGTCCAGGCAGCTGAAGAGACCACCCCTTGTTAGGTGATCCTGAGCTCTCCATGAAACCCAGACATTCTAGGTTTGAAAAGGCAACTGTCAAAGTTTTCACAGTCACAGCAAAAAAAAAAAGGAATCCTCAGTTGTTTCAGCAGGCGTTTTACTTGCAGCATACTATTATAGTATGGTGACTGGGATGTAGTGGCTTCATTGTCAGATGTAGTTCCAATGCCTTCCACAGTTTTACTCCTCTGCAAGTCACAGTGTGTTGAAAGCTCAAAGAACCACATTCTGGTCTCTGAATTACTGCTGCTGTTGATGAATTGCAGTCTTCTCAGACCTGTCACTGGTGATACTTCCACCTGAATCACTAAATCCAAATAATTGAAACTGTTTACTGTGTTTTGGTAAGAATCTTTCAGAAAGCTCCTCAGAGGAAAAGAAAGAATTTTGAATTAAAAGAATTAGATCATAAGATGTGAAAAAGTTTTTAAAAACTCGGGAACAGCACACCTGCCCAAAAATCTGTAAGGTAAAGTGATAAATTTCACAATGGAGTATCCCTCTGCATGTGCCACTGTTTCAAGTAGGATGCAAGTGATACAACCTGTAAGATTGATCTTGAAATATCTTCAAGTATGCAACTGGTGTATCTAATAACTAGAGAAATGCATAGCACTTTCTTTGATAGACCATGAACTCAAAAAAATTATTTCCTTTCCACTCATCTAATCAAAAAGATAAAAAGCTCCAAATAATAAAATACAAAATAAATGTACTCATCACACATTTCAGATCATCTCTGAGAGGCTCACTATCCCGTATGCTTTATTGTATTTTATATTCCTTTGGAAACTGGCTTATACCCTTAGGAAAAGGTAATTTGTCTTAGCCCTCCTGCCCTTCCAAAAAAAAGAAAAGAAAAAAAAAAGGACGGAGGAAAAAAAAAGAGAAAAACGAACTCCCCCAAATTGCCCTGAAACAGGAAAGTGAATACAAATTAACTTTCTTTTCTGCTTATTTGTACACTTTAAAATTATAAAATTCACTTCACACTTCAAACTTCTACAAGGATGCTTTGTCTCAAGTGAAAGTAGTTCCACATGGACCATTTTGTGCTTGTCTAATGTGTAAATGTGTTGTTTTATGTTGAAGTAAGTTTAAGCAACTATACGGTGTATATACAGTAACTCAGCTATCACTTGAGCCCCACAAGCGCCATGCCCTAAGGCATGCTACGGGCCATGCTTCATACAGCGAGCAAAGTATTTTCAGTGGACTCTCTGCAGTAGTGCAGTGTATAACAGAGCACATATTCTAGACCTGGTGAATAATTATGTTCCAGAAAATACAACATTTTTTTTCTGGAAGGCACAAGGAACACATTGTGAAGCCATTTCTTGAAGTGTTTCAGTCACATTTTAAAGCACACAAAGTTCTACTACAAAGTCCTGGGTAAGAGATCTGTTCCTTGATTTATTCACACGTTTCCTTGAACACTTTCTGTTGTTCCCAGAATAGGAATATTAATGACAGCACACCACCATCTTCCCACAACTGGTGAAGTAGTGCTGACAAATCTCATATGGGTATGACACTATGAATAAGACTTCACAATGACTCGTACCAGGCAGCACACAGCACTAATAATATGCAATGTAACAATGACATTCTGAACTGCATCTCCTCAATGAAAGGCAAGATAACATCAATTTTCCAACTACAGGAGGTGGCAAAATGGCACCAGACCATCTTATGGCACCTGGAACCAATCATCCCAACATCTTTTGATTAAATCACACATAACTGCAATTTCAATGGTGTGTCCCAGAACACGCACGGGAAAGGGAACACAAGTGGAGCGCTGTACAGTGTGGAGAGCAGGTGCTATTTCTCATCATCACCATTTGCATCAACAGCTCTTCATGTGTCCAGGTCTTCTGCCACTAGACCAGACCTTGACCTGACTCCCAACCTGGCATCAGCCAGTTCCCAGGGAGGGCCTGATGCCCTGGACTGGGGCTGCTCCTACCACCTTCCAGCTGCCCTCCTCCTGCCTGAGGCAGAGGGGCCCTCCCTGCCACCCCTTAGAGGACAACTTCACCTGCCAGCCCCAGCCCAGAGGGAGCCATAGTGCCCAGGCAGAAACCAATTCCAGAGTAAAAGAGATGGGGTGATCACACATGCCTGTTTAACAAAGCAAAGAAATGGTCATGATCTGGGTGATAAACCCAAAAGCTCTTGTTATAGTTTATGACAGATTTATCGTATCTAGTTTTGCAAATCAAACTCTTCAGCTTTAAATGCCCACAGTGGTGCTAGGTAAATCTGAGTGTGATTTTCTTTTTTTTTTTTTCTTTTTTTTCCCTTTTTCAAGTGTTCTAGTTGATTTGTTTCACACAGTAAAGCTCCTCACTGAGTTGAAGGCTCCTTGTACACAGGCACCTACACCATGCATCTGTAATCATAGCCTGTAAATGGCATCAGCAAAAGAAAGGAGTGACATTTTTTCCTCTTGATCACAACAGAGTAAACAACATTTTAAAGGTTAAATTATTCAAATTCTACAGTTACCTGTAAAAAAAAAATAATCTCTGCTGTACCTTCAGATTTCTTAAATCCAATTATTTTGATTTTTTTTTATCCTGTTCCAGGCTTCCTGACTACTGCTGCTTAAGGGGCAAAAAAAAAAAAGTGTTGTAACTACTGGCAACTCATTTACTTCCACTGATAACTACAGCTCCAAATACAAGTCTTTCAGCTCAACTCTGAGAAGTCAAATGAACTACACAACAAGTTAGTAAAACAGAAACAGACAATAGAATGCATATCACGAGGACTTGTGCACAAAGAAAATCCTACTTGGGTGTCAACTTTATTTAAGGTCAGACAAATGTCAGGGGAAGAAATATGCAATAGTACTTAAAACAGTTTCTGAACAGATTAAGAAAAAAAATAAAACAAAGTAAGTGAATTCAGTATGGAAACCAGCTTTAGTTGATATAAGTGCCTGGAAACCCACTGTTGTTGATGCAACTACAAGGCTGATGGAATCACACTGGCTCACACCAACCAAAATTCTGACTCTTAAATGACAAAAGAGACTGTACAGTATTAAAAAATCATGTAACTTCAAGGATTTACTGATACTGTTGTAATCTATAAAAAAGTAAACCAAAATTAAACAAGTGATTTTGTGTGATTGTGCAAGAATTTAACACAAAGACTGCCCTTGCTTAGAATCTTTGCTGTCAATCCTTTATAGCTCACTTCCTCTGCCTCCCAGGAGCACCTCTGCTGCTTATCTTCCTGTCTCTAGCTTTGGTTTTGTATAGATTATCGAAGATACAGGTTTACACATGAAGAGCCACTGTTCTTGATCTTAAAAAATGCAACGGTTTGAGAAACTGAAAAGCAACAGAGTGTGACGATCCCAATCATTCTGTCTATTTCTTATTGATCGATGAAATCTACACCTTTACATCCCGACCTTTTGATTTGGGATCCTTTTTATCCCATACTCTGATGCTGCTCCATTTCACAGTTATGAAAAATAACTAAAAGGAATCAGGGGAAACAGGCATACCACACTGTGTAAAGTAGCACTGTGACTGAGCTTATAAAAGAAATGCTGACTGAAGAATTTAAACTTTTTCAAAACTTTTGATCCTGTTTATACATGTGAAGGTTTGATGTGAAAGCTTGATGTTATCTGGTAAAGAGAAACATCTCTCAGGACAAAAATAAAAATCAGACCTCCTGTTGAAACATACACAATGATAACCAACGACTTTCTGATCTTGAAGAGAACATCATGCAACGTCTTGCATTTCATATTATCTTATGCCAAGCAGCCCTACTTTTTCTTATCATTATATTTTCTTCATAGATAAGTGTTCAGTTTCACACATTTAGCAAAAACAGAAAGTTCCTGGAAGAGATATTCAGTAAGCCTTTCCAGAATAACTACCCTGTTATATTTGCATTGCACATGGGTCCTGAGATAACATGCTGGTTTGTGAGGACCCATTTGAAATTTATATATCACAATTACTCTTTTCATTTGTGATAATCACAGTTATTAGTAAGCAGATCCATAATAACCTCATTGTATTTAACTATGAATTCTTAACTCAGATGAGGAAAATATGAGTTTATAATTTCAAATATTTCTAATTTAATTTGTCTTCTCCATCTATTAATTTTAACCTTGCTTACAAAGTATGAGTAGAAAAAAGTTATCTAATATTTAATCATTATATGCACAAAAAAATCTTAGTGTAAATTAGTAAAGTTTTTTGCTTCTTGTGATGGTTATCACAAGGTATAAAACAAGATCTAGCATCTAACTGGATTTGTTGAAAAGTGAGTAACTTCCTATGATGATATTATTCTGGTTATAATAAACAAATGATATTTGAAACACCTCACCACTAAAAGGATGCTGATAGCCTTTGTTTCTAACAAAATAATCTTTATATTTATGCAAGATTCTAACAAATAAGATACAGTATTGATTCCATACAATAAAACAATGACTTATGTATTTGCTTCTAGTGCTGACAGAAAGGGCTTTGAAAATGCCATTTTTATGGAATTGTTTGGGGTTTGTGGGCTTGAGGGGGGTGGGGAAGAGATTGTTCTTATTTTTAAGGAGAAATCTGGAGACAGTCTAGATATACTGCATGTGAACAAAAACTGCTGTTCAAATGTCACTCATGACCTGCCACAGACAGGGAAAGGCTGATATACATTTTAATGCATACAGAAATGCTAGAGAAATATATTTTACCTTCAACTAGTTTATTCACCTTTTGTATATTCGGAGAGGTTCAAAATGCATTCCTATCCACCTGTCAGTGTTCTTCTAATGAACCCTTCAGTAATATCCATAGCAAGTAATGGAAAAGATTCATTATACTTGGACAGAGTAACATAAAACAAATGTTCAAAAATCAGAAAAAAATACAGAATAATTTACTTGTATTTGCAGTGTTAGTATTTGTTTTACTTCTGACATTGGCCAGAGATTCAGATAAATTTGTATGTATGTTTTTAAAATATCCCTACTTGATAAAGGGGAGCATGACAGTATATCAGCAGCAGAGTATTTTTAAGAATAAGATCTAATGGGTCTCTGTATTCACAGATATATTAACCCTATGTGTGAATCACATGTTACAGGGAAATAAGGTGACAAAACTCGTGTAAAAATGTTAAAATGTTGGTGATAATAAAACAAATGCAGAAGTTCTTTAATGCAAATGAACAAAATCACTAGTGGAGAATGCAAAAAAGTGGCACACAGAAAAGCCATATGGGAAATAAGAGTATTCCTGAGTGTGCTGGAAAACCACAGTTTTCCAGTGAAGGTGATTAACTTTTACATTGACTTGTATATTGTATATTGACTTGCAACAAATATTGTATATTCGTTAAGTATATCATCTGCATTTCAGATATCTTAAAGTCAGGGGGTCCCCCTAAAGGCTCCATAAAAGGGATGAGTTTTGAAGAGTTATTTGAATGAAGACAAAAGACAGGAATTTAACTCATGAACAGAAGCCTACAAAAGTTAACAGTGAGATTTAGAATAAAAGCCCAGTTGGAGAAAGTTATTAGGACAAAATAGAGAACAAGAAACCAGTAAGATACACTCTTAGGAAAGAGAATTAGAGAAACTGCAATCTGTAAAAATGAGTGACTGCAGAGTTCCTAAGAATTTTGTAGAAGATGGTTTTCTGTCAAATATAATGCCCATTTGCATTAACAGGAGTCTTTTCATTGACTAGAAGGGATTTCTGATCAGACTGTATAAATTTCACTTTGATGATCTGAAGGAGTTTCCTTTTTCTTTAAGCCCTGCTAACAGAAATACAGCTTTTATCAAAATATAACTCTAAATAATGTAAACTGTGCGTCTGTGGTTTCATTGTCCAACCCACAGTTTGTATCTTCCATCAGAGGTTACATAAAGTGATAAAAGAATGCCCTGACAACTTTAAAATTAGTATGTACCAATGTGCAGAATTATTCTGGTTTTTTCCAAACACAGATCAGCAAGCAGAACTTGCTACGAGTTACTGGAGCAGTTGCAATTTCAATCTGCTAAAGTTGCCTCACTGGAATTCAGTGAATCACAAATTAACACAAAGAACAAGGACTCTTCATATAATCCAGACTGTTTTTTCTGTGTATACAGATAGTTAAATCCTATTTAAACTGACAGCATTTATGACACACAACATTATACAGTCAAGTGAACTGCCCATATACTAGAAAGTGAATTCTTTTTCCTGAAATTGAGAGTTGTGTAGGCAGTATCCCATCCAAATTTAGGTTGGGTATACTAGAATTCTACTAGCAGGTAATCTGAAGTGCTCATTAGAGATATACAAATAATTCATTATCTAAATGTGTCTAATTTAACCATATTTTCCCCTTGAATGAAGCCTGCCTTAGTGGAAATCAGTGATCCAGCCCACACAGTTCCCATACTGTCGGCACTTTCAGTTTACATTTAAAATCTTTTTTTAGAATTCTAAAAATTACTTTCTCTGTCTTCTCTGCTGATCTCCACTGTGTATTTATATGCAGCAAGAATAATTACGTTTTTGGCAAGCTAGTGAAAATTAAACCCTTATGAGCAAAGAAAGGAGGGTAAGGAAGCAAGGAACAGGAAGAAAATCTGGTTTAAAGTGAACTTATCACAAGCTTACTGGTGCATAAGCAGAAGGCAGCTACATATTGGAATCCTGCAACACATTTCTACGAGATGGTGACATTTGGCTCATGCTCAGTGAAAGCTGAGGATGGGAATTTCATTGATTTGAACAAGGAGTGTATCTACTAGAAGATACAAAAGCAAGGATTTTGGTATGTTATGTTGTTTTA
Source organism: Campylorhamphus procurvoides (assembly GCA_013396655.1). Taxonomy (NCBI): domain Eukaryota; kingdom Metazoa; phylum Chordata; class Aves; order Passeriformes; family Dendrocolaptidae; genus Campylorhamphus; species Campylorhamphus procurvoides. Next base: position 948,922 of record WBMV01000649.1, read on the forward strand.
AATATCAAATCATCTGATCCTAAAAATCCAGTGTCACTGACAATCAAAGATACATCTTTGACAGATGTATCCATAGATCTTGCAACACTACATACCCTATACACTTTGAGCTCTGATCTTCATATATGTATCTTATGTCTGCATTTCTTTCCTCAACAACTGCTAATATACCGCCCTTCTGTCTATTTTTATTGAAAACTCCTCAAGGCTTTGTTCTCTCATGAGCTGGAAACACTGAGCTCAATGTTAAGCAAATAGTAGATAAGGCATTTTGGGGGAAATTCAACAGTGTAACATTTTCCTTCTTTCACACAGTCCAGCAACTCATGGTACTCAGGAACCTGAGAGCTAGCAAATCCCACTGTGTGGTGTACAGATGCACTGCTCCAAAGAAAGAGCCTGTGAAGAGTCTTTTCCCTCAAACCTCAGAAAAGCACCAAAAAGAAGCTATTCCAATCAATGACTAAATATGATATACAGAGCATGTCCTGCCAATGGCCTTGAAAGTTTCTACAGTGACACGAAAAGCAGTCCCTGACAGCTGTACTCACAGGACAAGCCTGGGATACATACAATTAATTTTTGAAGATTATGTGAAACCACCCCACCTGTACTGGCTGGGCACAGCAGCACCAACCACTTACCTTGTGCCAGTGTGTCTTTAGCAGCAGTCCTCTCACTCTGAAACACAACCTGAACAGTTTGCACAGTGGCAAGTTTTTTCTATTCAGATACGTCCTTTCACAGCTAATTCCTCTTGAAGAAGCAGCCACCATAAATCTCATGAAAATTTCACTATATAGAAAAAGCTGACAGTCTCAGCTGTCTAATTAGAGCAAAGAAAGGCCACTTTCAATGACTGAAATGTCAGCAGCATAATTCCACAATAGTTTTAGCAGACAAAGGTATTCTGTATGAGTGAAACCCTCTGAAACTGTTTTGCAGGGTATATGAGCTATGGGTTTGTTTGGCAGAATACATATGGAAACTTGCACACCACAGGTGAGAAAAATCACAGCCACAAACAGTTCATGAATTCCTTAGTCTATCAATACTCTTTTGCCATTATAGCATATTTCTGCCTACAATAGCAATCAAAGACAATTTGCAACCTGCTATAAGAGAAACTACAAAGAGAATGCGTCTTGGTAGTTATCTTCAAATCTCCTCGCCTCAAAAAGGATTAAAAAAAATTTGGATTACTGCAAGAGTGTGTGTTTTGCACACAGAAGCCACAGAAAGCAGCATTACCACAAGCCTGGTGGAAAAGTACAATAAAAATAAATCAGAATGAAAGAAAGCACTGTGGTTAATACATAAAGATGAAAAGTCAGAATGAAAGGTTAAGAGGTGGGAGCTTAATGGTTATTGTCCTATCATATTTTAAGAGCCTGATCTTCATTTTGCCAAGGCAGATGTAGTGCCAAGTAAACACAGGTCCATATTTCTAACATTAATACTTACCTATGAAGATGCTGGGTGTTAGTCACTTGGCAGAACAAGCCTTAAAATAACAAAACGTTTTATAAGAACATTGTGTAAAGTGAAGGTTAAACTAATTTATTTTACAGGATTCTTGGTTGTCAGCAAATGATGCAACAGAGATCTAAGTGGAAGCAGGGTAGGAAACTGGTAAACAGACATGATCACATCATGTGATAAGGAATGGAGAAACTATTTCATCGGGGAGGAGAGGGAGTATGACTTAATAGCAGTAAATCAGTACTTGAGTTGTGGGCCTAATCACCATTTTGAGACACATGGAAAGCTGCAGCCAGAAAAACTGCCCTGCCAAGAGAAAAACAAACAAAACCAAACAAACAGAAAAAACCAACAAAACAACAACAACAACAAAGGAAAATCGGATTTAAAAAAATATGATGATGCCACAACATATCACGGTCAGAAAAATTCTTGTTTACTGAATAAATTCTGTATTTGGCAGTCAAAATTGTTTCAGGGTAAATTAAAGTTTGAATAGTGTTGGAATAGGTGCAAAGCTTTGTCAAGCAAAGTTAAGCAGACACTACTACAAAACAGATAAAAAATCACAGGAAAGTCACTGAAAAGAGGCATTTTTGTCATTCCTGCAAACACTATTCAGCTTCCCTGAGGAGTTCCTCTGACTGTGTATTCATTGACCCCCAAAAATATTTGGATCTATGCTATGCTTGCTGCAATAGATGAACGGCCAATGAATCCAAAAGAGAGTTTTAAGAACTCCCATCAGGGCAGTTAGTCATGCCAGGGGCGTTCTGTCAAGGAGCCTGGAGATTGAAAATGCTGAGAGGTCCAATTCTCACTGTATTTGTCTCCCATTCTGCAATGGGAACAGCCTGAAGTATCTGAAATGCTATCAGAGCCACAGATCCTAAAAGCCAAAGTAGCTGATCATTAAACTGAAGTTGCTGGTCTGTCAAGAATGCCAGCCTCACTGAGCAACTGCAGGGAACACATTTAAATGAACAATATGTGTCAGCACTCTTGAATTTTTTTTTATAAATTCCTTTAATTTTTCTTTTTTTTTTTTATTTTTCAGCAAATTGCAAAAGGGGTTGGTTTTTTTTTTCCAGCCAGTTCAGACTGAATGTTTTCTCAAACAATAAGACTCTTAAATTTGGATTCCTTTTTTTTTTCTTTTTTTTTTTTTTTTTTAAATAGACTCCAGTGTTACAGGCTATTTAAATCAAATCATAGAGCTTTCATATCTACCTTTTGTTTGGAGTTCTTATTGTTTTCTTCACACATCGTTGGTGTGCATTACTTGCATTACTAGATCCTGGTTATTCCCCATTTACCACCAAAAAACCAAAAGAAAAAAACAACCAACCAAAAAAACCCAAATCAATTCTATCATTTGAAAGCAAAAGTTAGAATACCAGTTGGTTGGTTTGATAGTTTTTATACAGCCCATGTGGCTCTGTGAGAAGCTTAACTGATGAAGCTCAGTTTAATATGGCTTTATGTCTGGCATTTCAATTATCCCACGCAAGCAGTGTTTTTCAAGGCTTAGAGGGTTCATCAGCTCTCTCTTGTGAGCATTCTGATGTCTAAAAGTATAGTTTATATACTGTATAAAGCACATATTCTATAGATATCTCTGACAAGTGTGCAATACTCATCAGAAGAGAGACAAAACATGCTCAGTGGCTAGGAAATCAGTGCATTAGTGCATTGAATTAAAAAGATCTTAAGTCAAGTATATGTTTTTTCTTCTGAATACATTCTTACCAAACAATTCTATTCCTGCCAACTCAATCACCTGTAGATTCCCAAACATGCTCCTGTGCCTGTTTCCGTGTACAGTACCAGGTTTTACCTTAAGTCCTTGAAGCAAGACTGGTTTCTGCTTTCTGTCTAAGTGAAGCTTTCACCTCTCCTTCACAGCAAGAAATTATTGCTTCTGATTCTATTAAAATGCATTTTATGAATTTTTTAGGGAGGATTATTGGCTGTAAGATTAATGTGCACCTCCACTTTCAGAGATCACAGTGGGTCTTTAAAAAGAAGCACTTTCTCTTTTGGTCATTTATCAGGAATTATGCAAGGTAATGCATCTAATCTGGAATAAACAGTGAAAAGAAAATCTGTAAACTGTAACTGCCCACTAATATAGCTTTACATTTGCAAACAATCTGTATTTTTTTTCTTGAATTGAGTATTATTACTAAATTTAGCAGCCATGCAATCCTCAATCTACAAGGCATTAAAAGATACACACAAATCCCAAACAATAATTATAAAAAAAAGTTGCATTCAATTCTGTGATTTTTGTTAGCCTGAGCGAAGTAATCATATTTCACATGACATTTTGTATCTTCTTTTGTCAACAAGAATACAAAAATCCATTTTCCACTTTTTTGGAAGTGACAACTCTCATAAATAAATATTTACTGCAGGTAAATATTTTTGTCTGACTATAAAAATGAAAAAAATCATACAGGCTTGTTTTTTTCTTGCAGGTTGAAAAGATGGGTATCTATTGTACAGCACACATATACCAGAGAGTGAAAATCTGCAGTGAGGACTGGCAAGCTGATGTGTTTCTTACACACTATGCATGAACGTTCCCTGTCTTACTGCAATGACCTTATGATCCCTGGTGCCAAGTGCTCAAGTCCCAGCTGTGGATTTAAACTCAATCTCGTTTTGAGTTTCCATTCTGTTGGCAGCAGAGTCATTCTTCACTGCACTGCTCAAGCCAGAAAAGGTTTCCTGACTCAGAGGCAGGCTCAGATAAGCAGTGGCTATAAGAGAAGTTGTAATTGCACAAGCTCTTTCTTTCCCCCAGCAGGTATAACTACAAATGAGCATCACTGAAAATTCTTCTGAGCTTTAACAGGGTAGATAACCTCATAGGCAATTGTGAATCTAGCACAGTGTCCAGATTAGCAAAGCAGACAGAAAAAAGGCTTGTTATTTAACCCCTTCCCAGCAAGCACAGATTTTTGTGGTAGGTGGTTTGTTTTTTTCATTTGAGTTGGTTGCTTTGTTATGTTTTGTTTGTTTGTTTTTGTGGAGGTGTGGTTTTTTTTGTTGGTTGGTTTGTTTTGGGATTTTTTGTTGTTTCCTTGGTTTGGGGGTTTTGTGTTTTTTTTTTGTTTGGTTGTTTTTTTTTTCTTGTTGCTTTTTTTTTCTTTATTATTGTTGTTGCTTTGTTTGGCTTTTTTAAGAAAGCCTTCTGGAGTATGGAAAGTGAGTAGGCCTAGCCTGAGCATTTGTGAAAGCTGCACTGCTGAAATTATGCAGCAGACAGTTAACAGCACAAAAACAGGTAACCAGAAATTAGAAAATATCATCTCTGTGCATGTCTGTTTTTTTCCCCCTCTCTGTACATAAATGTTGCAAATGACATCTGCAATTTCTTCTCAGTGAGTGTACAGCTCGCACACTACTTGTTAAACAGCACCTACTCTGTGCTTGCTTTATCCTCACTATTCAGTGAATGCACCACACACCCTGACCAGTATGCAGTTCAAACCATGACTTGATACCAAAATACTAACTTCCTCAAGGGCTCTTGATTCTCCCACTTGAGCTTTTTGGTTTTTTCTAACCATTAACAGATTTATCCACATATCATCACTGTGCAGTATGTGGTAGCATTGCTGCGCATATTTTACAAAAGAAGGCTCATGTGTGTCTGTTGAAACTAAAAAAAAGGGAGATGCAAAATGAATTTCAGAGCTCCAGGTCTCAATTTTTCCAGTGGTTGGCACTGCACAGTTTCCCAAAGGCTCTGAACAGATACCCCTTGGCCTCCGCTGCTGGGGCAAGTGCAAGTGGTTCTGCACATCAGAGTCAGTGCATCACATGCTATCAAATAGAGAATGAGAAATACAATCTTTGCTGAAATGAAAGTAAGTAATGTGCCTAAGTAATGTGTCTCCAGGTTAACAAAGTCCTCTTTTCTTAATTTCCTTTCCACGCAATGTAAATGGTGACAGCATATCTGGCACAGGCTGCTGACCTGGCTTTCTCACAATCAGTAGCAAAGCAAGCATACAGAAGGAAGCTTCCAACCTTTCAGTGAATATTTTCTAACTCTGAGCTTCTGGTTCATAGTTCTTGTCCAACTCTTAGCTTCTCGTTGACATTTTCCTCAGTCCCCATTCCTATCCAGTCCCTGCTACTGCTCCCCCAGATTCATAAACTCTGTTTACCATGCCAATATCATTTGACACCTTTTCTCTTACCTCCAGTTTTAACATTCCTGTCTAGCTGCAGCTGCAGTCAGCACTGCCCATGGGCCACCCTTTGCCTCCCAGGTGGCTCTTGCTGTCTCTTTCTCCTGCTGACCAAGGTATCTCTTCCAACCAAGTCACCCATTTTGTACTCCACACCTGCTCCTCACCTCACTGCAACCAAGCCAGTCTGCAATTCTCAGTTCTATTTGGACATCAGCTGGAAAAATACTGAAAACATAGAAGAGAATCTCTCTGTGGAGACCAAGAGCCCTCTGCAAGTACCACACTGGAAGAAAAGAGCTGCTCACCCTCATATACATGGATATAGAGAGGGTTCATGAGAAGTCAGGTCACACCAGTGATTTTCGAGAGATAAAGCAAGCTCAATTCAGACACAAATCACAGACTCTAGCTGCCAAATGCTAATGTTGCTACTGAGCCAGGGCAAATGAAGGTATTTTTAAATGTGAATGAATGGACTAAATGTGAGTGGCTTTCCCAAAGAAAGAGCAAAAGATACATTAAAAATTCCAGGTTCATTTCTCAAAGCACAGAGGGGCTACATTTCCTCTAGTACACAGTTAGAAGTGTTTTTAAAAATTTATTTTAGTTATATATTTTGCCTCTAGACATTTTCAAAAATTTGAGGCTAGGAAGAATTTGGCAGAGGAAAATGTCAGATAAGTTAATTTTGGCAAAGTTACAAAGAACTGAAGACAATCTCCTAGTGAAAAGTTCTTTATTCAAGAGAATTATGTTATCACTTCACCTAGGAGAGTTTACTCATATGGTTAAAATTTCTGGATTGGCTTAACAGTAATGAATCCTTGTGCTGATACATTCATGACGATACTCAGCTCAGGATGATACTCATCCTCGAACATTTCAAATAGCCTTTGCAGGCAGAATTATTGCACTTGATAGCCCTAACTAAGGACTCCTGATACATCCCAATTTATGTTTCACTTTAGTGGATTTTAGCCAAATAAAGCATAAACTCTTGGTTTTTGTTATGACAGAGGATTAGTTAGACCTCCCAAGCTAGCGTCCATCTGTTCTGCCAGCTAATGCTATTGTCCCAGAGACACCACCTCCTTCATTGTTCCACCAAACAATTCACGCCAGCTCTTTTCTCAGCTGACACTGACAAGTACATGTCAACCCGCTTGCATTCTCCCGCACACATCTGTGACATTGAGTATAGCCTTTCACAGTTTCAGGCAGTTAAAAGCCTGATAAGAGCAAGGAAATACAATACTATAAAATCCCGAATATACACAAGCTTTTAATTACACCATATTGGTTTGTCACATCAATGAAATGTCCAGATTTGTGTGTTTACTTCGCTCCCTTCTACTCTTCTCTTCCTAAACACATGCTAGTTAGCATTGCCATGTGAAATAAAATGTTTCAAAGGATAAGAACACTTACCTATTAAGAAAACTGTATTTCCTAGCATAACATGTTCTGACAATTTTTAAAATAGATAAAAAGAATAGAACCTCTTTCACTGAAGACTCATTTTTGGGTTGAATCCACAAAATGGAAGGACCAAAATAAGGAAATCAATTCTAGTAGGTCCCTGAAAGGCTCTTGCTAAGTGAACTGATGCAATCTCAGCACAAGACTTGCAGTCTACAATAACAACAAAATTCTCATTCCTGCCAGCATTTCAATGAAAAAGCAAGAGACACAGTGAAACTATACTTGTTGCAGGTGGTAGAGGTCCAAGATTATTGATAAAACATGGACCAAATTCAGTGATCCATCCCTTGCCATGTCTAGCAGAGCTTGACTCAAACCTCAAGTGACCTTCATGTGATCCAGAATATACAGTCTTATATACTAATGCCAATTAGTTATTGACAGAAAACAATGTAGATATAATAAAAGCATTATACTTTAAAACAGTAAGCAGACAATTGAAGTTGTTGCCTACAACACATAAGTATTTAAGGACAGAAAGAAACAATACATCTGTTTGTTGGCACACTGACTGTGAAAGATACTAACATATAAAACATCTACTTCTGCTAATTCATCAGGCTCTCAGGGACTGTTATTTACTGAATATTCCAAAAATGAGCCAAGACTCCAGAACAGAAATTGAACAGGATCTCTCTGTCGTGCCAGACCAGATTCTCTCTGTGTCCTTCAAATGGCTCATAAGTTGACTCTCAGCTTCTGATGGGATACCACAATGACCACAGTTCTTGGACCAGGAAAATAGGTGATAGATACTATCTTTAAAACAGTAAAATAAGGGGGTAATCCAATGCATTCTCTACAGATAGCATGCACTCTTTTAAAATCTTAATTTCATTTACGTCAGTGTAAACCCGTCTCCAGAGATTTCTTTAGAGTGAGTTCTGTCTCCAAGCAGGAGGCATCTGACAATTATCCACCAGTGTCCCAGTTTAACTAAATTGGTTTTAAATTGGAACTTGTTATAGGGAAGGGGGAGTTAAAGGGGGATGTGGTTTTGTCTGAGACACATGATTAGATTTAAGCATTGAAAGGGAAGGTCCCATCTTCTGGACAGAGGCTGTCAGGCCCACAGAGGTGCCTTTTTGTTTTCCTCCTCCCCCTCCTTTTTTTTTCCCTTTTCCCTTTGCTGAAAAGCATTTCAGCAAATGAAAAATCTTAATTATATTTTATACAAAGAGGGCAAAAGCACTCGTAATTTGTTTTAACACAAGCAAGCACAGCAAGGTGACACATAATCAAGCATTCCCAGACTGATGTATTAAAATGCTTTTGTGCCAACTCCTGCCCTGCATCTCTGATGTAAGAATTCTCCTTCATTATTCCTTTTTATTATTTTACCATGCAGATCACTGTGACCCATGCAGATCTTTGTGAATGTAGATGGCAGTAGAAAGTCCCTTCCATCTTGGCAAATCTTTTCCTTAAGCATATGAAAGGTTTGCTCATTAAACATCCAACCAGAAAACACTCCTCAGTGAAGAAACTAGTTTTCTGATTTATCTATATCAAACCAAAGAATGGTGCTAAAAAGGTGTAAGCAAGACAGTGAATCGACAGTATTTCCTTCATCCAAAAAGAGACCGCTAGTAATTGGATGTCAGGGAACAGAGAACAAAATAGGAATATTTTCACATAAATTATTCTATGAGAAAAAGAAACCTATGTGTATCTATATATATATATCAGCTGAACTTTGCATTCTCATCATAAATGGCTCTCCCAACTCCTATGTTAACTGAAAAAAATATCCATCTAGTCCTGACTGCTACAGTGTAGGAGACCTCTTCAACAGCAACCAAGTTCTAAATTACAAAGCATTCCAGCTCCCCTAGATTAGAAAACAGTAGACTGGAAAATTGCAGGAGATTGGTTTCTACAGACTCTCTGTTTACGACTGCAGTCTGTAAAAAGACAGCTAGGGCTCATCCCACAAAGGAGCTTGCCTGTAGCAAGTGCCCTGGAGCTGAGCAAGGATCTTCTCTTTGTTCCAATAGTAGATCTCCAGCAAAAATCAGTGTGGCAAGTCTGGAATTCTGTCTTTCTCACTGTCCACCTCCAATTTTTTAGCATTATTATTGGTTTTGCTTAGGCAATCAACCTAAAAATCATTGAGACTAGAATCTTGGCTGTATTTAATAAAAATATTATGTAGAAAGAAAAAAAATATCCAAGAAGTAATGAAATAACAAGGAATTACTATACAAAAGCCCTCATAATCAGATACTGCTTTTATCATATCATATGCATTAAACTTCTCTGAACTGATGTCCTTTTCATCCTAATGTACTAAATTAAATATCTGCTCCTTGTAGAATTTGATTCATCTAAACTAGATTAAAATCAAATCATGAACAAAATCAATTTCACTTAAAGTACAATAATCCCAGCCCACTAAGGCCCCCTTCTAGTAATCACAATAAATACTGTCTCTACCACCATTGCAATCCCTTATTTTTCCCTCTAGCCTTTCACTGAATGTATAATTTTCACATTGTATTATAAATTAGGACCCTCTATATCTTATTCACATCTTATTAGAGCAAGTTGGCCAAAAAGCCAGAGGCAAGACAACCTCATTCAAACATTCCTCCAGGGTTTTCAGGTCAAGTAATTTCTTAAATTGGGATTGGTATAAACCCCAAGGGATTTCTTGATTTAAGAAAAAACTACAAATATTTAAGCTGTCTTGGGGGGATTATGCTGACATTGGATCGTGGGATTACCTCCTGCATAAGACTCAAAGGATTTGGACTGGTTCGGTATCTCGTCAGAAAACTGGGCAAAAATGCTTCTTACGTGAAGTTAATCAGATATTCAATCATTCCTCACTGTAAGCGTGCCACAAGGCAGCAAACAAAGGGAGAGGGAAGCAGTTGCTTCAAGATATGTAGGAAACAAAAGCAATCCTTTGACATACTGTAGCATTTTGGCTTTTTCATAAGGGAATGCAATTCCTTGTGACAGCGGGCCAAAATCCTGAAAAAAAGCTTCAAATTACTTATATACCAACCATCCCAGAGCTCATCTCTTGGATTTACAGATGATCACTACCAGCCTGGTGGTATCTAATGAAATATTTTATTAATAATTAATAGCACTTGGCACTTCTATGACAGAGCACCATTTGTGTCAGAGCACTTTAGTCTAATAACCAAGTCTGACAACAATCTACAAAAACAGGAAGCTGTGATTGTAGCTGATGCAACTGGAACTGTGAGAAGGTTTAGGCAAACCCCCCTCTGCCCTAGCCATATCCAGGCTCTGACTCTGGTCTGAGGCCAGGCTTGAATTGCAGTTGAAATCATCCTGTCAAGAACAGCGCTTCAATAAATTCCCTGATCATCAAAAGTAAGTGTGAGAAATGTCACTCTCCTTCAGTAATTTTCTTCTGTCTTTTCTTTTTTCTCCTCCTAAAGCAGAAGTTAGAGGGGTAAAACGACAGGAGTTAGAGTTTTTCACTACTGGAACAATAAAAGCAACAATAGCCAGCAACATTCAGAAATAAAATGGCTACTTGAGAACTGTATCTGCTTGGTTCTGCCAAATGTAAAGGGTCAATGCCAGGCCATCATACTGAGAAAAATATTGCCATGAAAAATGGATTTTTTTTTTTACAGATGGAATGTTTTAAGTCACTTTGAGAAAAGGGTAATGATGTCTTGTCAACCATGGATCCAGTCCCCTCAACTGAAGTATATTTGTTTATAAATTTATTCAACAAATGAAAAGCAAACCACAACCCTAACATCATATATATTAATTGTCCAGTGTTGAAAACCAAAGGAGTTTTTTGTCTCTTTGTTTCCCTGCAGCTTGTTCCATGGAGAATGAAGAAAATCTCCATCTTCAAAGGCATGTTCATTATTGCTTCATCCCACCACAGCATCATCAGGCACATCTATACCTGTGTAGCCTCATATATCACCTGTACAACATACTTGCACAGAGACACAATCAAGCTGAGTTTCAAACTGCAGAGACAGAAGAAAAAGGCAACTGGACTGTAATAGTATCTCCATTTCAAACACAGTCTTTCTTCTTCATATCTTTAAGACAGCACAGGAATCACACTGTACATAAAAACAGATTGCCTATGCTGGAGGTAAAAAAAAATAAAAGAAAAAAAGGAAGATTAAAAAACCCAATTCTAACTCAACTTGACAGGAAACTACTTTCCACTCACTCATGAAGAGATTCCAGCATCACTGACAACAAGCCCTGCTGACTGGGGTCAGTCACTTTTCAAGCCCAAGGGAACAGTCTTTTCCACCTTCAATCACAAACTCATAACTCCCCTATAAATAAACATGCCAAGGAACAAAAAACAAAAAGCAGAGAGAACCAGCAGTCACAATCCACATAAAACATAAACTGCAGCAATAATGTTTGTATTCTAGGGATTTTGGAGAGAAGGAATCAGTCTTCTTCACAGAGATGAAACAAGTTTCATTTGAACTATGTCTATAACTTGGAATGGTCTGGTAATTTTACAAGAACATCTGCCCAGACAAATGCATTATAAACCCTATACACCATCTAAAAAGCTTCTAACTACTTATGCTCACAAAAGAAAAACTGCAATAGCATGTGTCAGATGTTTAACTAACACAAAAATTAAAGTTAATTCTTTATGCTGATTTTGGATAAGATTTTGGTGCTTAGAATTTCAAGGACACTTTTTTTTTTTTTTCACTGAATCCACAACTGAGTTTTCAAGCAATCTTGCTCAAAAATAGGAAAATATAAATCATGATGGTTAAGCAAAGTGTGACTAATGTCATGTTAGTCATATCCCAAAATACTGATAATTTTATAGGTGAAAATAACACTGTTAATTCCTAGCACTGTGTATCCTGAGGCAATCCTATGTGAAGTCTATGTGTGTGTGGAGAGGGAGAAGCTGGAAGAGGATGTAGAGATGAACACTGATTTTGATTTATGGATCAGAAACACTTATATTGAATACTTATGAATTCAAATGTTTATGTGGCTTTTTATTGTAAAGAATTCATCAACCATTTTATCTTTTTAAGTGTTTCATATGGATAGAAAATATTCCTGTGGGCATTCTTAAATCATCAAAGAAAAATATATACATGTATTTCCAAAATTCTTTTTTGCTATTTAAAAATTAATCTGCATCCATGGCTACAGATTAGTTTCTAGATATAAAGTCTCAGTAACAAAATACCTGAAGAAATCTCTTGTAATAAAAGTATTTCTGAGAAGGAAAAAAAAACCAAAATCACTATTTTGGAATTCTATTTCCATGAGCACAAAAAAAGCCCACCTCAGATACTGTTTACTAAGTACAAGTGAGACTTGCAAATTGGTTTTTTCTGCACATGCCATAACTGCCAGAAAGGAAGCATCCTAGCATCACAGCATTATAGAAATCAAGCACAGACAGAAATCCAGGACAATAGCTTGTTCATTTTCCTAATGTAATGCGGGACTAAGTATGCCTGGTAGATATCTGCCTAACTTACACTTAAAACCTGCAGGGAAAGGCATTTCACAGTCTCCTCTATTACCTAGCTCAATCCTTGGTGAGTTTTTTCAGTTAAAACTATGTTGTAATGTCATATTTTGTCTAATACCTATGCAGAAAACCAGGGAATTAAGTTCTGTGTTCAGCACAAGTACTTAGTTATTTTTTTAGTATTAACCCTGGTGGTGGTCATATCACATCTGCCACAGGCTCTCGTTATAGTTAGAATATAAAACACATGGGGTCAAGCACTGGCACAAAATTATCAATACTGACTCCTTTAGTGATGCCAAACAGCATCTCCCAAGTAGTGCTTATTTACTGCATGTGAAATAGGAGGAACCAGTAGCAAGTTCCATCTTGTGGTACAAAGCCTCCCTTTTGGAGGAGGCTTAAAGAACAGGGGAAAATTCAGCCATATAGATACAAACCATGTTGCATTATCTGAGGGCCGAAGAATGGACCTGAATAGTTCTTTTTGCATAGTTCTAGCCAAAGGGGAAGAACATGTTTCTGTTAGAAAATAAGTCAAACTAATTAATGCTATTCTGTTTTTCTGCCAATGTAGAAGCATAACATTAGCATACTGTAAATATTTGAGATTACATTTCCTCTGTGAAATCATATTTCTAATGTGTTCCAAACAAAAGTACATGCCAGCTCCTTGAAAGAAGAAAAATCTTCACCTTATTGAGCACCTAATTTATTAATGAAAAGAGCAGTCCAAAATTAATATTTTTGTAGATGAAACTTGACCCTTTTTCCTAGTGCTGTCTTCTTCTAGGAATCCAGTGTGCCAAACTTGAAATGTTTAAGAATTTCCCTTATACCTGAGTACTTGCATAAGGCAGCTGCCCCAACAAGTCTGATTCAATGCTTTCTCAGCAGGTTCGCTATCTAATCTAACATTGCCAGAACAACACACAATGATGTTCCATGAAAAGGGACACTGTTTATTTTATCATATGCCAGCAAAAGCTGCTTTTTTCACAGGAGGCTTAAGGCACAATGGTGAACGATATACTTTCTCTAGTTGTATTGGTCTAACTCCACTGCTGGTAACAGCTGTGCATCTCATGGCCCACAGTCACTCTTCTAATCATAGTGCCAATTAGCTCTGGCTAGAAGGCAGAAGGACTAAGTCTTTGCAATACTCAGGGGTGGTATTAGTCTGGCACCAAATTTGCAGACTGGGTAGATGTGGCAGAAGACGTGCAGTACCAGAAAAGGGAAAAATCATGTCAGAAATGGGTCTCAGAAGAAAATGAAGAAACCAACAAAAGTGCCTTAAAAACTGAGGCTTTTACCGTGTTGTAAAATGGATTCCTTGTCTTTTTTACTTAGTCATCCTTCTTCTTCCCAAGACCCCTTGAAACTCCCCTTATCTATGTAGCTAAGCACTAAGGAATTTGTCCTTGAAGGCCTCTGTTTAAGTTTCTCTATTGGCCCTTAGTTAACCCTTTTTCATTGGTCTTTATCCCTTGATTTCTATTGGTAGTAATTTGGATTCTCCTAAAACCTATATATATTATAGTTAATAAACTCTCAGCTTCCCCTCCTGAAGGTCCTGAAGGTCCCTGTGGTCTCTGTGTGGCTCTCTCTGGGGCATCTCGGGGACGAAGAGTGGGGGGGCGAAAAGGGGGAGCATCTCCCACCAGCTGTCGCAGATAGATCTGTGTTACATTTTCATGTTCTCCTTGCACTTTAAACTGCTTAAGGCTACTTTGTAAAAGCCAGTAGGCTGAACAAAGAGTTGCAGAAAGTAAGCAATGGAAAAAGAGAAGAGGATACATATATTCCACCTCTTGGACAGTATGTCACCTAACTTCAGGTTGTGGAGACTCTCAGCACACTGCCTCCCCTTCTTCACCCAAGTGCTCCAAAAGGAATCATATAATTTCTTTAATTCTTAAGCAAAACTAGGGAACATGAAATGTCATATGTCCTTGCTGCTTCTTCTCCACTCAAGCATGCATATTGTGTCCTGGGTATGATTTTTAACTGACAGGCTCTCTGCACAGGTGAGAGAGGCTCATCCCAAGAAAACTGACAAGCAGGGAGTCTCAGAAGGAAGAAAATCTGATTTGAAAATACCAGTTGTAAAAGACATGGCTTTTAGCAAACCAGAAGCTTCAGTATACGAACACCTGTACGGATACATTGATGCAGCAGTGTTGGAGGTTTTATCAGCAGATATTTTTGCACATGAGAACTTCAGCACAATGATCAAGAGTTTTCCAGATTTCATTCCCATTTAAGTGCTGAACACACCCACATAATCTGTGATTTAAGTGATTAGAAACTTCAAGCACAAAATGCTCAGTGTATTTGTGGGGTATTCAAGCTATGGCTTAGGTAACTGCCAAAGCCTGAGAAACTCATTTGTTTGGAAAAACTCCTAAGAATATTCAGATTTCCTTGTGTATGACATGAATCAACTACTCTGATGGCATTTAGAAATACAGCAGTCATTTCCCAGCACTGGCAAAGTAACATATTGGTAGCTACTCTGAAATTCTGCTGGGTGTTTGAAAGGGGTTGTATCATGTTGAAGCATCTGACATTTCATGTTTTCTTACCAATTAATCCAAATTTATTAAAGGCACTAAAGCAAGTGTTTTCATTAAAATCTAGTCAGAACATATCTTTTAAAGATTTTTCAAATGAATTCTAAATACCTACAGTACAACCTTAAGTTAGTTTTCCCAATATTTTCTTACCATTTAATAGCTTTGAGTTTCTTTGATTTCTCGTTTTTATGATCTTACATCATATGAAGCTGCTTGTTTCACACTTTATAGTCACTTTTTAGTGCACATAATCATGTTAACTGGTAGTTAATTTGTTTGTAATTGTTAGAATTACATTTTCAAAGAACCTTTAGTAATTTTGCAAATGCTTCCTCCAGCCTGTTTACAAGGCAAAGGTTTTGATCTCTGTAATAAGAGATTTAAAAAAATTGATGAATTTAGTGAAATTGTTATCCCATTTAAAAGTGACGAATTTATCTGTCACAACCTATAGCACAAGAAGACAAATCACAAAAAAATCTAACATGATGCATATGGACAAATATAAATGGTCTAGGACGACCCTGCTTGAGAAGAGAGATTGGACCAAATGACCCACTCTGGACCCTTCCAACCTTACCCATTCTATGATTCCGTGAAATGTGCTACACATAAACTTATAAACAGAAATCCAAATAGATTCTCTTACAGTAATAATGTGGTGGTGTTAGGAGAATTTAAAACAATCCTTTGCTTTAAATTCCTGCCAAAACTCACTTACAGGACCTTGATTTTTCTTTTTCAAGATGAGGACTCAATTTTGAAGGTCTGGCTTCAGTGGGCAGGGGCAACTCAAGCCTTTTCCCACATATATGGTGTTAGATAGCATCCAAGTCATTAGGTCAGTCATTACCGAACTCTACACCTACTCTTTCTGACTGTCATTTGGACAGAACTTTTTTATCCCATCAAATATGTTTCATTCTTTTGTAACCAGCCTAGCTGGAAATTGCAGAAAGGCCACAGTGGCTTTTCATTTGCAATGTTAAGATATGTTTTGAACTTGGCATTTTTAACCACAGCAAAAAACATCCAGCAGCATGTTACTGCTGTGTTACTGCTTGGGTCTTCTCTGCCTTCACTGCCCTCCTCCAACCAGGCACAGCTGCCATGTGGATGACAGCTACAACTTTAATAAACAGAAAAAGGGGAAATGGAAGCAAACAGGCAAAGAAACATCACCTTACAGGCTTGCCAGGCTTGCTCCCCTGCCTTTTGCTTTTCTCAGACTGCATAAAGCTGGTAACTAATGGAGCCTGAAGAGAAAAGAGAAGTGCTGGAAAAGGGAGGGACACTCTGGTCACTAGAGCCACCAGATACTGCTCTGTATTTAAAAAAAAATAAATAAAAATACCCCCATGCTGTTCAAATGCATCATAATTCATAAATTACAGCCCCAAACTAACTGCTTTGCTGCAGTTTAGAGGTACTGTATGAACCGTCAAGACTGAAACAATTACGTGCTCAAAGGATGCAAGATACAAGCTGTAGATTTAATGCTAACTCGAATTTGTTCCTACACATCTGAAGATAAGAATCTCCCCAAATTTTCTGTAAAGAATAACCTCAGCATCTGACCTAGACAATGTCTCCTCAGAAAAACTGGCTCTAAAATGCAATGCTGTCTTTAGGATGCCATTAAGCATAAGGCAGGGTCTTCATTTGCCTTCATGCATCGGTAGCTAGTTCATTATTCTATACAGCTTTTGAGTAACTCCTCATATACGAAAAAAAAGTATGAAGTGTAAATCCACCTCATTGTGCAGCTGTTCTTAGTAGCTTAAAAAGAAGCATCAATGACAGGCTTTTAGAAGCAGCTGCATCCTGTCCTCTCAGCCTTAAGGCATTGCTCTGGGTAGGGTTAGCTCATGGGAAGGAGGGAAGGCTGCTGCTGCTGAAAAAGCTAAATATATGAAGTAACTAAATTACACAAGAAGTTTAGGAAAAATCTGGGGTGAAGTGGCGTGAAAATTCAGGGATCACAAAAATATACTGAGCAAACAAAACATTTTTAATAGAAGAAACAGCTGCAGTATGTGGAAAAGGCAGAAGGCAAAAATTATTTGGACCACTGTGATACATCTCAAAATTGGACTTTATAGAAGAACTTGACTTATTAGCTAATGAACCACCTGGTTATTTCAAATGGCAAAATAAATATGCTTCAATTTAAATTACACTTTATTTCATCTATCTTTTCTTTGTATATCCAGCTCTTTAGAGAAATTGTAGAATGGTTTGGGTTGAAAGGGACCATCTAGTTCCAATCACTGTCATGGGCAGGGAACATTCCACTAGAACAGGTTATTCAGAGACCTATTCAAATAGGAGTGCCTGTAAATAGAAATAAAAATCTGCCAATTAATGTATTTAACCTCTACTGTTGCTAAGTATTCCTGTGTGTACGGTAACTCGTGAATATCTTTGCTGAGAAAATAATCTGTTCTAACCATCAGCTAAAAGTTGTCATTAAGCTCTTGAAATTGGTAACCTTGCTACAGATATACTCATAGAAGGATGACCTTTTATTTTTAGGTGAGTCTGGCAACAAATCATTGAATTATGAATAAACGTAGCTTTGATATTTCCAACCTTTTTCCAACCCTTTTAGGCTAGATTTATTTCAGTGACTATTATAACATTACATTATTTGTTTACAGTAATTGAACTGAGCAATCAACAACAACACAATGTGTTTGAGAGCTTCTCCAATTGTGTTACAACAGTCATTTATTAAATTACACACAGATGTCATTCAACTACTTGAAAGGACTGCCCTCAGGTTCAAGCCTGGATTACATGTATACACTGGCATTCTATTATTAATCTTTCAGTCCTTTTTATTTCCTATTACAATATCAAAATGGATTTTCAGTTTTCCATATTTCAGCAGAATGAATGTGGTCTTCTTTGGGGTGGGGACCTGGGTGATAGAAGTGAATCATGATTATAACCAAAGCGTATTTCTGCTTCTAATTCAAAATCAGTTGGGGAATTTGACATTATAACTTAATTTTTTGTAATTTCTCCCTTTCATTTTGTACTGCTTCAGTCCGTCTCAGCATAGCACAGTTACAATTTTACTTTCTGACACATGCAAGCATCTCTTCCTATTGCTTACCAAAACAGGAAACTAAACTGAACAGAGATGTCCAGACTATAGCAACTTTAACTCAGAAGAAACTTCAGCAAATCAAACACAAAGACATTTGTCTTCCCTTTTTCAGCTACCAACAATCTGTCAGTGAAGTTGTGCATACTAAAAAGCAATTGTCAAGGTTAGAAAAGACCTCCAAGGTCATGTAGTCCAGCTGTTAACCTAGCACTGTCACGTTCACCACTAAACCATATCCCCACATGCCATTCACATTTTTGAACACTTTCAGGGATGATGTTTCCCCTAATTGCCTGGGCAGCTTGTTCTAATGAGTGACTACCCCTTCAGCAAAGAAATTTTTCCTAAAACCTAAGCTAAACTTCCCCTGGTGCAACTTCAGGTCATTTCCTCTTGTCTTATCACTTATTAACTGAGAGAAGAGACTGACACCCACCTCACCACATGCTCGTTTCAGGTAGTTGTAGAGAGTGATAAGGTTTGCCCTGAGCCTCCTTTTCTCCAGGCTAAACAACCACATGCTCCTGCATCTGCTCCCCATGAGACTTTTTCTCTAATCCTCTCACCAGCTTTCTTGCCCTTCTTTGGACACACTCCAGCACCTATAATCAGAAGCCCTGAAAGTGTGTAGAAATTGTGTTAGTAAAACCACAGGTAGAATTTGCAAAAGGTTCTGCAAAGGTTTCTCTTGAACTGTTAAGGAGTTCATCAGTGGTTACATGTACAATTAGAGGATTTCAAAGTTATTTCTTTCCCTTCTGAGTTTTACTTCACTTAGAGGATTCACTCTGTGGCAAAAGTAATAGTTAAATATAACCTGTCATACCCTGATATGGGCCAGTTGTCTCTATTTAAGGACAAGGAAGCACATGTTAGTAGCCGAACCCCTGCAAAACAAACCCGCAAGGCCGAATTACTTTTATTATAATGTTGGATAGGCAAACTGACTCTGATGGTAGAATGACTCAATTTCTTTCCCTCCCTAAGTCTGTCAAAGTTCTGGCTTGACCCTGAAATGCAAATAGAATTTAGACAAAATCTCACTCACACTGAGTGATGGGACTCTACAAAAGGTAGGATTAGATCCCATTTCTCTGGCTCAGAAATTTCTGTGGCTTCCAGCTCTGAGACACTAGCTGTGGATCAACGCTACAGGAATTAAACCCCCAATGACTTTTAAAGGATAAAAACATAGAATGATGTTATTTTATCCGGCTTTTATTATGAAAAAAAAAGTCTTCCACTGCCCGCTTACACTCTAGAGGAAAGATATATTTCTGCAGGGTTACTGAGCAAGCACAAAAGGAAGAAGGAGAGTAACACCTCATGTTTTCTTAGGTATTGAGTGAACTGAGGATCTTGTATCTTCTTGGGTGGCTGTATTGCCACAGCCTTCCCCCGGGGGCTAGTAAACAGCCTGAAATACTTCAAAAGCATACAAACACTTTCCAGAAGGAGAAATTCTACCAGGGCATAAAGACTCTCCACACTGGGATATTATGCCTCTTCCAAGCTTAAGTCATTAAAATGCCTTCAGCAAACATTGTTCAAGCAGCTCATGTCCTCCACTCTCCCTCCCAAAAGGCTTTAGGAGACATTGAGTCATTTATGCTTAAACCAAAGTGTGTGGACACTATGTAGTTAGGATGTATACTTAACAGTGGGTAAATATCAAGATATTTTCTCTTTAGGTAGATTAAATTGCATTCCTTTTTTTCTCTGCAATAAGTCATGCAGCTTTAGAGAAGTAACAAGTGTTATGGATGCTGCAGCAGATATGCAGCCATTTAAAAATAATGCAACACTTCCAATTTGCAGTCCCAATGTGCATTGGCCTGGCTCTGTGATTTAAGAGCTACGTCTTAATTGTCTTTTAGCCATTACTCTTAAAATACAGAAGCTCTTTCTTTTTAACATCCTTTTACAGTCTCTCTTGTTGCTTTCCTAGCAACAGTGTCCTAGTACCCGAGGTAATAATTTATACAGCGCAAAGCTGCTACTTTGGAAAACAAAATCAAAAGTTACTGCACATTAAAAAAATAGAGCTTCAAGGAGAAAAAAAAAATAGAAGTATTTATTAGACAACTTTTATAGTAACAAAACCAGAAGACATGATTCCTAAGCTCAGCTGACTGTTCTGTGTCTGATACCAGGGGTTAAACATGGAACCAGTCTGACTGGCCAGAGTATTTATGGCTGTCACATACCTCAGGTATATATGTCATAGCAGACAATGACAAATGGAAATGCTCTTGTCCTTTCAACCGCACCAGGAAATCCATACCTGCACATAGCCAACACCTTGGTCTTAGGGAAATCATTATAAGGAAGATGTACCTTTAATTCACTTGGCTTGACTTGAGAGAAGGCAACAAGGCAAAACTGTGCAGGTCACTGCAACAACCAGTCCCTTCAAGACCCACTGGAAAGGCTGTGTACCTTGGCAGGCTGTGCCGTACAGCTTTTCACAAGGAATCAGCCTGTGCTTCACTGCTGTATGCACTCCAGTTCTCCCAAGCACAAGTCTGTATCTCAAACCTATAAGCCTGCAGGTACTATCAATACCACATTCCTTAAGGTCTTCTTCAGTCCTCACATTTAAGGCATGCACTGAATCTACCCCAGGGCATGTGCAAATTAAGAAAACTAGATTTCTGGTATTTCCCAACTGTCACTCTAGCATAATGTTAAACCACTCTATTTCTGAGTCTACCTATGCAGCACAGAGGGAGTATAAAGCTTAATTAATTCATGTTTGTAGAGTGTGAGCTTCTCAACAGAAAGACACTGTGTAAGTTGCTCCTATTAAACCAGGTACTGGGGGAAATGATCACACTTTGTGGACTGGAGCTTGTTCTTCTGTTCTTTAAATAGAAAGAACGCAGGCAGCAACGTCAGTGGAGACTGCATTCCTCATCATACATTAGTTTATTCAGAAAGTTCAAGCCAAAATGAATTCTCTTGGCACCTGTTCTGGCACTTTGTGCTGCAAACCTGAGCGGGGAACAGGATCCACTCTTTTTAAGTGCAGAGATTTCCTAGGTACTATGTGTGGTCTCGGTGGAGGATGAATCAGTTGTCATGGGTACTTTGTTTACAGTCCCACAGACTGGAAGTCTGCTAAAAAATGACAGTCTCTTGTTGAAGGCAAAGTTCTTAGGAGCAGATCCTGGCTGACAGGATGAAAGAACTTTGATGGGGGGCAAAGGCAAGGCCAAAAGGAATGAAGAGAAGGAACCAGAAAAAGTCTCAGTATTAGTAGAAAGAGAATTGCAATTTTTGTACAGATATGTACATATGCAAATAATTCTAAAATTACTTATCACAGTCTGGTAATATGCCTCAGTGCCAAATATGCAGTTATTTTTCACATTTGTTAATGTTATAATGCTATTTCAAGTAAACTAAGTACCACAAAGTATATGGATTCCTAGTTATAATCAATGAGTTCTTGTCTGAACTGAAACAAGTCACTTAACCTTCCTCACAATGGGAAATATGTGTCTGTTTAGAGTGATGAGAATAACCTAATATATTTTGCAGTGCTTTAGCAGAGGCTGTCACTTTTCAAGTATGACACTACCACAGAAAGCACAGAGGTGAGATCCTAAGAGTAACTCTTACTAGTTACATTAATGGTGTGAAAGTGGAGTGGGGATAAGTAAGGACAATGATCACTTTATGCTTTGTCATGATGCTACTTTATGTATCACCACTTCCTTTATCAGAGCCTATCTCACACATAAAAGGGGTCCCAAGCAAGCATGAAAGGTAACAAGCAAGAACAGAAAATGAAAGAGGAGTTTTACACTGTTGTTTCCCTTCTCAGCTGCTAGCGCCACTCAGAATAACACCGGCCTCACTTCAGTGTTACACTGTCGTTTTTACCCCTCTTTCTTTTTCACTACAGATTTCCTTTGTATCTGGAGCCTGAGTTGCAATGCCTTGGCATAAAGTTAAAGCATTAGTGTGAAGAAATGCCAAAGCAGTAGTTTTGCTTCTATAGCGTTTTTATTTTATCATTATACCAACTGGACATCTCTTGTATGGTTGCTCATCAGAGCATGCGTCTGCATGTATGTGTGTGTGCATGTAATGATGGTGACCAGCCAAAAATATCAATACCTTACCAGCCGCATAAACCCTAGAAGCCACTTATGTCACAGAGGTAGAAAACTAAGGCTTTCTTGGCTGCAAAGGCAGGGAGAGAAGGCAACAACAATACCAAATTTTCATGAAACTGTATTCCTGAAGTTCATTTCTCATATATGTCCAGCACACAACCTTCAACTCCTGAAGATTATTTTGCTACTCTATATTATAAAATAAGTATCATATAATTCATACAATGCATATGGTAGGAAGCCTGTCAAATTCCAATTCACATCTCTCTGACTTCAAAAATAATTTTGAGTTAGTCTATCCAGATCCCCCAGAATAATTTGCAGACTTCCTTTCAGCTGTTATCTGAGCAAATTTCTAGGAGATTCCATAGGACCTCCAAAAAGTGTATTTTGAAAAGATTTATCAAAGTTGCAGTGTCTTGACATACAACTGGAACACTTCCTACTTGGAATTAGAGACAAGTTTCAAGATTGCTTGAGATACATATTGTTTTTCATTGCTCATTTCCAAACACCTTAAAATGCATTTACATCTAGGCAGCAATTCTTGGTGGTAGCGAGAGAAATGGTCTAACTGAACAAAATATGTATTCCTACAATTAAAGAAGTTATAAAGTCCCAGGGAAATACTTCAACTTCCTCTCCCCCACCAAAAAACGCACTAGGAGTGTCAGGGGTTTTTTCTCTATGGCTCACCAACCTTGATGGATCAGTGCAGCATAATCAACAACTTACAGAAAAAAATGGGAGGGAGTTTAGTTACAAATATAAACATCACCTAAATAAGCAAAAGTTGGTTCAAACAGGTTTAACTAAAGGTTAGTTTAAACACAGAAACCATTGATGTAGAAGTGTGGGAATTAAGGGATAACCCTCCTGATATGGTTTGATATTTTGTGCTCTGTCAGCTACAACACCATTAGTGTATTTGCAGAACTTAAGAGGACCTAGTGCTATAAACAGAAGGATTTGCATGCGAAAATGTAGCACTGCCAAAGTATCCCTGCAAACTAACTTAATAAATGTACTGTTGCTATGTAAGGTTAGTAAACAGCAGGACATGATTCTTATAGAAATGCTACAGTATCATGGTTTTGGAATATAATTATGACTTGCTCTTCCAAAAAAAAAAAAAAAGAAAAAAAAAATCGAAACAGGTAATGCAAAACCACTTCTACTGAAGTGTCCTAAAGTAGCCAAAGCATTCAGCAGTCAGCCAGACCATTTACCATTTAGTTTCCTCTCACAGAAATCACTCCAGCAAACAGTGAATATATAATTGTGCAACACTGTTTTAAGATTAAGGACATTCAACAGTACAGCAGATGAATTGTCACACCATCAGTGTGGAGGAGCTTTTTTTTCAGTTTGCTTTCTTCTTGTTTGCAAGCAAGTATTCACCAGTACTCATGTGTTTTCATCTCTCTTACTAGAAGAGTGCACACTGTAATGGACAGAGTGGTTTTAGAAAGGAAGGAGACAGATAATCATATTTTCAAAGAAAAATACTAAAATGTTTCCTGAGTGTTCTAATGAAAATGATGGAAAGTCTTGCATATAGTGATGAAAGACAGAATAGATCCACACCTTGTTATGCTCTATAGTCAAGATTTTCCACACATAGGATCATGAACAATCTTTCAATATGTCAATGGTTGCTATAAAAGGAAAAGTGAAGAGGACATTATTGAGTTAAATAAAAGAAAATTAAGGTTAGACACTAAGAAAAATAAACAGCTTCCCAAGACTGAAAAGATTACATAAAGAGAGACCACTATTTTACACCACTGGAAGTTTGGGTTTTTTTAATGTATATAAAATATTTATCAGGAAGTGTTTATAGACAGGTGAACCTGTTTTTTGGCAGACAATTTCTTTGACTGGGTGACCTTCTTTTCTTCTGTCAAGAAAACTAATAAGATATGACAATACAAGAAGGGAGAGACAGGAAGAGAGAAAACCATTTTAGTTTAATAAACATTCACTTTTTTTAATCATTACTCTTAAAGACAACCTATCCATGATACATGACTCAGAAACTTCTTCAGAATTTATGTGGGCAAATTTTAAACCTATGTGCCAAACCATAGATGCTGTTAAAGTGAACAGAGCTATAGTGTAATGCTGCCCATGACCTAAAAGGGGATCCTGGTCATGACACTCCACTTGATTCTGACTCACTTGCACAGTACATAAAATAATATTCACATTCTTGTTTATGTACTTCTAGATTCCTCAGTGCAAATCTCAAGTAAGAGACATATTATTGTATTGTTACTGCTGCTGTATTGCTGTCACTACTAATAGTAATTATTTTAACCTTTCTTGGCTGACACAACTTTTAAATCAAGACAATCAACTTTTAAAACTGCACACCCGTGATAAAGGTTTCTAGTTGTCATTGTTTAGTATTAAGACAATGTGAAAACATAACTACAATGTAGCTGTCAGTTTCGGGATTTTGTGTCTGTTTCTAACTTAGCCTCAACAGAATTGTCTGGTTTTCCCTTTGCATGCATTAGTGCATTCTAAATTTAAAAACTCTGAGTAACAGAGAAGTAATACATAGGCCTTTTAATGATGGAACTAAAATCTTCAGTGAAAATATGTCTTTGGACAACTCCATCTTCTGAGCATTCACTCAACAGCACTACCACTACCAGGAAAACAATCAGGAAAATAATAAAATGTACCAAGAGACTGAAAGTCAACCACCTCTTAGGTTTCACAAAAACTCTCTGGAATAATTTTATTCCTGGACAACTAGGACTAGGCCTCTCCCAAACTATATTTTAAACAAACTTTAGGAGTTAAAAATATTCTCCATAGGCAATTTTTCTGCACTCACCTTCTTTTGTAAACTAGCAAATTTTAATAATATAGGCATGGGTCACTCCATGACAACTGACCTCATTGGCATCAATAGTCCCAGGCACATTTAATTTCCTAGTGAAAATCTTGCCCAGGAGCTCTTACATTAAAGAAATTAATTTTTATTCTAGTTTGAGCCAAAAAGAAAGCAAATGGTTTTATTTAATGCAAGTTTGCTGCAGCTAATTTGCTCCAATTTTACTTCTTAATCTACTGATTCTGTCCTTTAACTAAATGACAGCTTGATGCACAAAGATTTAGGAACCCCTTGGTTACTACTAAGTAGCTGCAACAGCCTCACATTTCAGATATACACACACAACCTTGCTATCTTCTGTTAAAGCAATCCAATCAAATTATGTACTTCACAAGGTCGACTTTTTTTTTTTTAATATCTTTGTCTGCAATATTTTCATCAAGTCTATAAGCTGTAGCTGGCTCCCCTTTAGTATAAAAGTTCCCTCTCTAATGGTACAAGGAAACTCACAAATAAAAAGTCAGAATCTCTCTTGCTGTGTCAGAAAGGTGAATGATTCAAAGTTGACTGTATGTGGCCCAGCCTAATGATAAATCTGCTTTCTTATAGTACCACCATATCTCACAGTAGGGTAAAATTTTAGCTTTGTAATATAACAATTATGTCTTGGGACTACTCATTCATAGCACATGATGACTTTTAACAAAAACTTGTCCTTCCACAGTACTGAGATGTAAGTGGACTTAAAAAGCAGGTAAATGGTCTTCATGAACTAAAGATGCAGCAGTTTACATCTCATTCAAATGACAAGTACACAGATTAATAACTAATGTATTATTAATACATATTTATTTCCTCTTCTGTATTCAGTTTTATAGCAGGATGCATAATTAATGTACTATTTTAATCATGCTATAATAACAAAAGTCTCACAAAAGCAATACACAACTGGGTTTTGTGCAGTTAGTGATGTCTAGTGGGAAGAATTTTCATGTCAACTATAACTATATAATTAGAAAGATAAACAAAATGCATGTCACTGGCATTATTAAGGCAAAAGGTCTTTCTATGGTTTTGTTAAATATCAAGAGACACTGTAAGGTTTTGTTTCTGTTGGTTGTTTTTAAACAAGCCACTTGAAAAAGAATGGATTAGAAAAACTCAGCCACTGAATTACTGCCCTGGCCATCTTATAAGGTTTGATGTGCTTCAATGGTTTATTTCTCATAAGCTGCTCACCCAGCAATGGGGAAAGCAAACTGACAAGAAAAATGGTTGGTGGCGGGAAAAAAATGGGGGATGGATGAAAGCATTGATTTCTCTAAATGGAGAATGCAAGTCTACACACTCTAACAACAAAATGCATGGGTAAACAGGAAAAAACGCTAGCTCCAGGACAGGCAGTCCGCTGTAACTCATAACAAAATAATTGCATGAGATTTGGCATCTGTCTGAAGACTGTTGTGCTTCTGCCCTTGTAGCAGGACACCTTTGTAAAGACCTGCACTGAAGTTTAGTCAGGTGACCCTAAACTGAAATGCTGAACTGCTTTCAACTATTATTCCATGTTGCCTACAGTTAATGTTTAATTAAATATTGAAAAATCCCAATAATGACCATATTATATAAATTTACCTAGCATCATCTATATCAGTACTACATGATAAGAAACCTCTCTAGTAACAGCAGAAGACTTGAATTTTTTAATCTTCTTAATTGTATAGGCTATTATTTAAAAAAAAAAAACAAACCACAATCGCATTCTAAGACATTAGAAGTGTCAATAGCAAGGTCCTTTAAAATCTAAACCCAGCAATAACCAGCCAAATTTTTGTCCTTCACAAAAGTGGTAACTCTTAGACTTAGAAAATACTTGGCTTGATTTCTATGTGAGATATTGATATCTCTGTTTCTTACTGTTCAGACATTTAATTAAGTGTGTACCACAGCATAACACAAACCTGTGTGCCAATTGCATTGATGTAGCAATGCTCGTGCCCATGATGCAACCTTAGCAAATGCAGAATTCCTATAGTAATGCCTAAGAAGAAATGTCTATTGACTATAGAGTATAACATGTAGGACTGTTTATCTGGCAGTTCTGTGTATTTCTTTACAAAGAGTTGGTAGCTCTGGTTAAGGGACAATAAAATGACAACCAAGCAGCCAAACTGAATCCCTCCAAAGTCAGTAAAGCCTGAAAACACACCATAGAAATAAAGAAGAGAAAGACTGCTTTGGGAACAAGTTGCATGGAATAACATTATAAATCCCAGCTTTGGCATAACACAGCTTCCTGTACTTCTTTACAATGGGCTGTCCCAAACACACAAACATCTGTATTTTTCAGTTCAACCACAAATTGTCAGGTTTGAGCATTCAGTTTCAGTGAGTGGGTATTGTGATGTCTGCTACTATTATCTTGGTCTGTATTTTCTGTTCTCTGTGATTTTCCACTGTGTCTGTCATTCATGAACTTTTAAATCTCCCTCAAGCTTTTAATGTCTGCTTGTGAAATATGAATTTTGTTTTAGCTTACATATTTCTTTTAATATAGTAGTTTCTCATTCTGATGGTTGTGTCTGCTGCCCTAATCAGTTGACAACAGAATGCGTATTTTTTTAATTTTTTTTTAAAGCAAGAGTTTTTCTTGGGTTACTTTCAAGGATTGGGATAGAAGGATACAAAACTTTAAAGAGAAATCTTCTAAAAATACACTTTTGTGAAAAAGTAGTATCACTTGGGACTGTCTGCAGTTGAGAAAGTTAAAATGAGTCAACTAAAACTACGAATTTAATGCAGAGAAATTAAAACACGTTAAGCTATAGGTAGATGCGCTCATTCTGAATTAAAATTGCTTTTTTTTTTTTGTCATTTAATCCTCCCTTAAGCATTTCACTTTTCAATAAATTTCCATACAGAGGCTTAATGGTCCTTAATTTTGCTGCATTAACTTCGTACTTTTAGTTGTTCTCCTACATAGAATTGCCATAAGATATCTACCAACCACATTTGCCTGGTGATTGCATGGCTAGGAATATAGAAGGAATATCTAAGTGCTGCCATTTATAACAACGTTAATTTGAACCTCAAAACTATCAATACAGAAATATTAATGCAAAGTTATGAACACTTCAAAGCTTTTTTTTTTAAATCTATACAACTTTTTTTACACAGTTCTCTTCAATAGAAGACCTCAAAACATTCTGCAAAATATACAAATATTGTTGCTCCTATTCTTCTGAAGTGAAGCAACAAAATTCAGGGTTAAACCCATAACGGAACTTAGCATCATTCAGATCTTCACAAGTTTGTCACTTCCTGGGCAAATGCTCCAAAAGAAAGACAGCGCCACTTTATATTCTAAATGTGTTTTGAACAAAACTGGCTGTGGTCATGACTGTTTGCAGCCAAGCTCATTGCTGCCTGTGTGTGTGGTTAGCTCCTTTGCAGAGCGCCTATCCAGACCAGATATTCATGGGATTTAGGCACAAGGATGTTTAGTTTGTAAATCTAAATAGGGTAAAGTGCAAGCTGCATTGCTCTTCCAACATAGCAACACTTCTGAAAATATCCTGACCAAGTTCTTTAAGCTCATTTGGTAATTTGAAAAACGAAAACCAAATGCCTAATTAAGACGAAGATTGTAAAATATGGTAACAAGTGTGAGTAAAATTACTGGTGAATAGGTCAGAAGTTGATAATGGCAGAGAGATATTTTCCAGGCTTGCTGAAAGCCAGTCCAGGTTGAAAGAACTGTGCATTCTGGCATAATTAAATATCTCTCGGACTGTCTTTTCGGGGAAAGAAAAGAAATAAGGCATTCCATTCTGCAACCCAATAGAACAATGCCCACTTTATGACAAAAACATCCCCTGAACTAGCAGATAGAATTGATAATGTCCCTGGCTGATATGGGAATTGTGAGACAGAAAGATGAGATAGAAGAAGATTAAAAAAAAAATAAAAAATAAAAATTAAAAAAGAAGAAGCAAAACAGAAGGAAGCAAAAACATTGGAAGAAATGTGGTCATTTTGTGACTATTGAAAAAAAAGAAAAAAAAAAGAAGAAACAGTTTGTCTTATATATGCAGAGGGAAGCAAAAAGAATAAAGATTACATTAATGTTATGGTCCCAGTAGGCAGGAGGGATAGTGAAGTTGTAAATGGAGACAGAAGGGAGGCAGAGGAGAGGGACTGAGGGAAGAGATAAGAAATGGTTTATGTTACAACAAGTATGAATGTCATGCACTTCTCTTCCCCCCTTTCAGCTTAACAAGTGTTCTGAACTACAAGAAACATGGATCTATCAGGAAGGTAGGGTGCTCCCGAAGGACTACTGGCATGATAGAATTATTTCTTTTTACCTCCCTAACACTGACAAGTGTGCTTCTATAAACGATATTCTACTCTTAAATCATCTAATTTATGTTTTAGTAATTCAGAGGTTTCAGAAAATATTTACAAAAGCAATATTTACCGTAGATGCTGAACTAAAAAAAAACCCCACAAAACCTCAGGGGAAAAAAAAAAAAAGGAAGAAGCACTTTCAGCTCCAAAGTTATGAATGGGAAGTAAACATATATCACTTCAGATGTACTGCATGACTGCATAAGAATGATACAAATATGTACATATACAGACAAGAAACATTATCATATTTGTACTTGAACTCAAGTGCATGCAAAAGCATCTTAAACTGTCCTTTCCCCCTTCCTCTTTCACTCAGTACTCAGTTCCCACTCCTGATCTGCAGGTACCAGTGTTCAGTTGACCCCACAGGAAGCATATCTAGCTTGCTCAGACACAAGTACTTGCTACTTTTTGGTACGGTTTGTTATCTGTGGACACAGCAAGCAGCAACAGCTCACAGAGGTGAGACAGAGCAGAGGATGGGGAGTTGGACCTGATGGCGAGAGAGGAGATACTGCAAAGCAGATTTTGCTGGTTCACACTGCCAGAGACCCTCAGCAGAGAAGGTTCTTTTCTAAGTACCAAGGGTATGTTTGCAGTTCTGCAGCTGCACAGTTTAAATCTATTTTTCCCTCTTATATTTTTTTTTCAGTTACGTCGGAGTTGATTTATATGCATGAAGTATATTTGTGCACCGTTAATGGCTTTCATTACAGTTCTGTGGTTTATTTCACATAAAGGTGAAATGTGAAGGATATTACCAAGTAGTTCTCAGTTCTCAAAATTGTTCTGTTGTTTCCTCCTATATTACTATTTCACAGTTTCTCCTTTCTCTTCTTTCAAAATCCAGTAGTACAATCAGTGTGCAAACTTAGTATTGCTGAAATGAACATTTCCATGATGCTTCTCGTTTTAGTGATTGGAAGTTTTCTCTCCAGTGATGCTTGCTACCAAGCAAGCAAAGACAAACACAGCTTTTAAACTGTGCCACGTAAAAATCAAAAAAGACAATTACTGCTAGTGTTTTGAAAATTAAATCACCTATATCTCGAATTACTGTGTACTTATTGTATACAGAAAACTATCAGTCTTTCTCTTAAGTTTCAACAACCTCCCCCTCCTCACCCCTTACAGCATTTTTACCGTACAGTGCTTCTGATAACATGCTCAATGTATTGGGAAATTTATCAAGGTCAGATCTTACAGAAGCATCATTCTTTATGATGCTTTACGTAAGGGGATATAATCCACCACTCAAAATATTTTAGCCTCAAATAAGTCCAGTTCCTAAGAGTCTTATGAAAAAATAAAATCTACTACAACTGAAAGGAAAGTATTGGAATCATGCAACATCTTGCAAAACTGGCAGAGAAAATTTAAAACAGGACGAGGTTACCTAAAGTACTCCTAATAACTCCATCATTTTCAATGCAAGTCTCTCCTGCCCATAAGAGACTTCATTTTTAAATACTAAGAAGCTCTCTCATGGGAGTTGTCTATTCAAAATTCATTTTGACTATACATCTCTTTTTCTCCAACCTTCCATATTCATTTAAGCACAGCACAGCTATGACAAAAATGGGTGTTATTCTTCTTTAGGAATCTGTCTGTTTCTACGTCTCCTTAAAGTCACTTGTCACTCACAAATTGTGCTATGTGGTGATCCTCTAAATGGTCAAAGAACCCTATAAATACTTTACTGGCAATTCAGGATTCTTACCTGAATGTATCTAAATAGGAATTTGAGAATAAAGAAGCTATCATATTCTGAAGAGATGACAGATAATTATAATTACCAGCCAAGTTCCAGCTTCCTATTATCCACAGAGGATATCTGACTCTTTCAAATTTATTCCTTCTCAGGGCAGGGGGCCATGTTCACCTCCACAAAAGTTCGCCTAAAATTTAAAGACGAGACTTTTCCCACAGTCAGTGGAAGTAGGTACCATTAGAAGATATTCCATCCCTCCAATCCTAAAATTGTACCTGTTAAACAGTTTATGTGCCTGGTCCTTTCCTAAAAGATCACTTCCATCTTCAATGTGATTTAATACCTTTTGCAATACTTCAGACTACTGAAATTCAGTTATTCTCTACACCTGGATGTTAACAGCTGGGAAAGGCTCAGACAGACAGATTTCTCCCAGAGACCTGGTCTACACAGAAGCATGCAGCAAATTATTCTGCATTTAATTCTTAAAGTGGATTATTTAAACTATGTTAAATATCAGTTAGTTGTAATTCATTTGGAAGGGAGTTAGGTTAAACCAAATCAAGACAATTTTTATTTTGAATGAACATGTATACGAGGACTTAATTAGGTTTAACTAATTCTCTTTAAACTCGTTTTTACAGATTAATTCTCCTGAACATCACCATGTAAATAAGCTTTCAGTGAACTAAATGTATTTCAGTAAATTATTACCAAAACCTCATTCTGTTTCAAACACAGATTGTGTTCTGGTATGTATTTTCTTATTAAACTTTGACTATCAGAATATTTGACAGAGACAACTTGGCACTAAGCCATTTAAATGTCACTAGTAAACTGACTGTTTTTTTTGGTTTTAATAACATAGTCCTTTTTTTAAAAAAAAACCAAACCAAAAAAAAACAAAACAAAAGTTTATTTAATAGTGTTTTACCACCATTGTGACAACAACAAGAGATGTGTCAGTTTTTGTAGCTGATTTTAAAATAGCCTCATTTTTTACCTTTTCAGTGCTACAAAATGCTATTTGGACAATAAACAAGGAACATTATCAGACATAAGGCCTGTGTAACAAAGGCCTTATTTCAGTTCATCTTTAGCTCATTAAAGTAGCAAAAAAAGCCAGTCCCAAATGAAAAACAAAGTTTTTATTCTTGTGTAGAGGCATTTTGAACATAGAGATTTAATTTGAATTAGTATTTGGAGAAATCCATATAAATATCTTTAAAAAAAAAATAATCCAAAGTTAATTTCCTTAGAAGCAAGCAAGGATAATTTATCCTACTGAGACAAAAAAGGGAACAAGAGGTGGTTTAAAAGGTTCTTCGCACATTTAATAAATGTTTACTCCTTTATCTGCATGGGAGCATAGTAACCTCAATGTTTTGGAAGGAGGAGAGGATAATGAATGTGGCCTCAATGCTCAGTTCCATCTTAGCTTTCTTAGTTTATTCTGGGGCAGTTCATTTCCCTTCCTGTACCTCACCTTCTCAACAAGTAAACTGTGGCTAATAATACTGAATTCCTTTACAAGGCACTCTCAGATTTTTTGTTGAAAAGCATTTAAGAAAAAAGATAATACTGTATTACTGTTTTAATATTAATGATGAAACACTGACACAAGGATATAATCAATAGATATGTGTTCAAACTTCTAGCATGAAAGAAATTTTGTACAACAAAAAAAATGCAAATTTATATATTTACAATAGAAGACAAAAATCAAAAAATCTCTTATCTGCCTATAAACCCATGAACCTAATACTTCTAGATTTCAACAAAATGCATTATAGCAAAGCTTAAAAGGCAAAGGGACCAGGGAGCTTAAGGAAATTATGTTCAGGTCACATGAATTGATGATAAATGTATTAATACTATAGCATTCACCTCTAACTGACTGCTTGGAAAACGATGAAACATTATAAACACAAAGGTCATTGCAGTCAAGAAATGAGGTGGAATCCCAAGATGGAGCCACTAAACACAGAAAACCCTCAGTAGTAAAATAAAGAGCTGTAACATAAAAGTTCTCTCAAAATAATTGTCTTTGTTGCTGAGCTGGCTTTACTCAAACCAAACTACAGGCAGAATTATGTGTATAGGGTAAAGGCTAAGGGTCTTAATGACATCAGCTTCAGTGAGGAGAGAGTTCAGCATTTTCTATCCTTTACCGTCCCAAACAACTGTTAGACACAATAAATAAAATAATGAATCTGAATACTAGAATATAAATTTGAACTAGGCAGTATAATATGTATTATCACTTATATATACACACATATATATATATATATTAGTGCTATGAGCACCTTCAGTGCTTTCTAACATCAGTCATAAAAGGATCTCTTTTTTTTTTTTTTTTTTTTTTTTTACCAAACACATCTGAGGTCTCCTTGGCTTATAATAATGTATTTTTAGAGCTGCTTACTTAAACCTTAAATCTGCTAAAAAAATTGCTTTCCACATTATTCTCATTTTTTCTATATTTTTAAGAGACACTAACATCTTCATATGAGCATCTTACTGTGAAACACAAGTTTCTCAGGGAAGAAAGGAAAGGCTATCAACACAATGGTCCCAGCTCCATCAGCTTCCATCACTAGTTTTTACATTATTTGATGACTGAAGCATTTTTGTGGCAGGGGATGCAGGCAGGAAAGTGGGAGAAAATACACAGTTCTGTTTTCATTCCAAATTTATAGTGAAATTAATTTGGAATGATCCAATTTCCTTGATCTCGTGGTGCAGAGTCCACCTGCCTTCTCTAAAGCAGAGGGATGATTTGGCCTGGTTTACCCTCTCTCTGAACTACACAAACAGTTTATATCTGAAGCTCAGTAAGGAGCAAACTTTAGCAGCATTGCAAGTACTGACATACACCCAGAGGATTTCTGAAATAGACGAATATTCTGACATTTTCTCCTCCAGTATTTCAAAACAGTCTATTCCTCTTTCTAAGCATGGGTGCCACATTCCTTTCTCTGATCTATGACCTGTGTACATTTCAAAAAAATATGCCAGTCTCGTACTTTTTTACTGCCACTCAAAAGTGAAATATTTCTCTTTTTTTAACATTTTTTTCCCCTAAGCAGGGATCGTTGAAGTTATCTGACACAACCTATAGCTTGTCACAAAGCAGAGGAAAAAGCATGAAGGGACCTGTGGTGAAAACAACAGGTCTAAGTGGAACACAATATAAGGGGTTGACACTGAAAACTGGATAACATTCATGTTTGCCAGCTGCAAACAGAGGAGAGAGACAAGTCTAAGAAGAATAACTTACAATACACTTAAACCCTTCATTTAGCTTCTTTTAAGACCAAAGGTTAAAAAGTAAGTTTGACACCTTGTTCTATTGCCTGTGCTCACCCCCAGGTAATAAACGAACCAGTGAAATAAATTAATGGGTCCCTCTGAGCCATGACACTACATCACATCTATTACATACCTCAGGAATATCAGATGCACTCTTATGGGGAATTTAAAATCCCCATATTTAAAATGTGTTTTAAAAAATGCAGCAGCCACAATATTAGTAAGTGGTTTTGTTTATTCTCCCTCACATTTTTTTCTTTAACAATTTATCAGATTATCTGTACATCATGAAATATTTATTTTCTTTCTAAATAATGTCTGTATGAAAACATCTAAATAGAAATATCTGGTATTTTCACAGCTGCTCTTACACCTTTCTCGTAGGTTTTTCACACCTTATCATTATTTTCCTTAGTTCACAGGTCCCTATGGCAATTAAATAAACTGTATATTGATAAATAGTTTTGACCATTTATGTCTCACAGTCACTTTGTATGAGAATAAATAAATAAATAAATAAATAAATAGGCACTGAAGGACCTCTTGAAAGGTCCCATGTGATTTTTGAGCTAAGGAGCCAAACTCGACTCTGTGATACTGATTTAATGACAATACTGAAAGTCTTCCCTTTAAAATTTTCAATTTTGCAATGCCACAAAAATTTAGATGTGGATCACTTTGAACTATAACATACAACAATTCCTATTGATGCTAATATAGTAATAAGGCACAAATCTGTCATGTTAAAAGTTTTGTTTAGAGTGGTGTATAAATGCCCTGAATTAAGCTACAAAACACACATAAGACTTGAGTATTATTAACCCCATCTTACAAGTATGGAAATAGGCAGTGCAAGAGTTTAACATGCAGGTTTCATTCCAGAAAAGAGATATGGCAAGTAGCGGGATTTAAACATGTACTTAAAATTTAACATGCCTTAAACAGTTTCTCTACTGAGTCCTAGGTGTGCGTCAGTGACAAAGCTGTAACACAAAACTTTGGCTGCCAGCCTCGAGCTCCCAGACATTTGTGCAACCATGGTAAAGCATTGGCTTAACGTCTGTGTATGCTGAGCATACATATTGTTTAGCGTGCAATAAAAAGCACGAAAGGGTAACGTATGGCTTATAAGGTTAGCACTGTAGCTTCTCCTTGATTTTGAAAAACAGTAATTCAGATTTCTTTCAAAATCGTGTTCCCTCTCTCTGTTCTACATTTGTCTCCCTATTCTTTCCCTTTTCTTTCCTTCTCTTTAAAAGCTGCTAACATCAGCTGCTTCTTTGTGGATTTTTCCTTTTGCTTCATTGCCTACAAATTGCTCTTAGCTCTTCATTCCCTATGAACCTGTTCAGCTGGAGGAGAACAGCTGTACAGCAGGCTGTTCCTAGTACACCTCTGGAAAATGTATAGGAAAATGTTAACAAGCCATACAGACCAAAGTTTTATTCTCTTCTGAAGATTTGAATGGGGATATTTACATATATTTAAACCTGCATGCATCTAAGCAAAGGTACAGTTGGGAAAGATAAATAATCATTAAAATACTGGGTACATTTCTCTAGAGAGTAAAAAGTCTAAAATCCTCAGTGTCTGATTTATATCCCCCAGGGTGTCAGAGGATGTCTAACCATGTCAACTGGAGTGGAAAAACACTGCATGTTAAGAAGGCCTGAAGGCTTGATTGCTCTAAAATAAATACCTTTTTAGTCCCTTACCTTCTCAACCCCCTCCCCTGCACAAGAAAACCACTCGCTCACTCAACTGACTGTCATTCTTCAACTTCATACTCAGGTTCAAAAGATAATTAACTACAGTATTCATTTTACCTCATTCTACCATGCAGAAGAAACGTCGTTTTGGGGTTTTTTTTCTGGTTTTGTTTAATCAAAAACACTAATATGAGAATCTTGATTATGAGCCTCTGAATAAAGGACAGACTTATGCAGGATCTGCGAAAGAATATGTGAAAAGGAATAGTTTCGAGTTTTGTTTGAAATTCTCCAAATTATCCTTCTAGCTGAAGAAAATCAACACTGAGTTTCTGATCAAAAGCACAAAGAAGGAGATGAAAAATTTGATATTGATTTCTAAGTGTTATGCCAAAAGGACCTGGTTCAATCCAGGAATGAACTTCCTTTTCCCCTGGCATGGACCTGCTAATTCAAACACATAACACACACAAGGTAGATCATAATTTCTAATGGTGATGTTACTGCTGTGCTTTATGGGTCTACATAAAAATGCTGGATAAATCAAACTGCATTAAAGGTGTAACACCAATGACTGTAGTGGTGTCCTTATTTCCCCTCAGAGGGGCTGATTCCACATTAGCCAGATGTTTAGATACCTTCTGATATACTTCCTTAATGGAAGCTTTGGTTAGAGCAATATTCTGATGGCCTTGTAAGATTTGGTAGAAACTTTCTTTTTTTTAAAACACCTTTGTCTTGGAGAAACAAACATGAGAGTAGCTACGATGAATAACCCCAAACAAGGTAAGAATTATTCAATTCTGATTCTTCAGTAGTATCATAATACAGGTTTTTTTGTGCCCTTTTCTTCTCTGCCTTGTTCTCTGTTTGTTTCTCTATATTTGAGGCAATGCTCCCCTACTGGCCTCTCCAGGCTGCCAAGGACAAGGGTAAGGAAGGGGAGGCATTTATGCTGTCCTCCCCATACTAACTGGTTTTCCTTCATCCTGACATCAGAACATCTCAAACAGGACTCTTCTGACACAAGCATGGGACCACATTAGCCTGCATACTCTGAAGGAGGTAAAACATGATTTATGCTATGACCAGAAACTAGAATATCTAGAGGTCCCAGTAACCTGGCAGATCCTAGAGACTTCACCATGGCCAAAGTGTTCTTGAGTCTCTGAAGAACTCCACAAAGCCCTTTTGATTCTTATCTGAAATGTTTAATGGTGTTAGGATACTTGAAGAATCATAAAAAAAACTCAAACAGCATTAAAAGATTTTGGTAAAGCCCATCAGTACTGGAAAACACAGCATTTCTAAAGTTGATGTCGTCTAGTGCTCACACATAGGAGATCACACTACAATCTGAAAATCAAATAAAAGCCCAGAGCAAACCCCTGATAAAACACAAAATAATAACAATGGGATGGCTCATTAACTTCCAAAGTTCCTAAGAGGTTGGAAATGTCAGAAATGTCTGTCCTTCTGCACTGCCTGCAAGCCTGATATGAGATTTAATGAATTCTCTGTATTAACACAAAAAAAGAAATGTTCTCTAGTTTACAATTCATCTA
The DNA here is from genome assembly GCA_013396655.1 of Campylorhamphus procurvoides. Classification (NCBI taxonomy): domain Eukaryota; kingdom Metazoa; phylum Chordata; class Aves; order Passeriformes; family Dendrocolaptidae; genus Campylorhamphus; species Campylorhamphus procurvoides. Next base: position 986,958 of record WBMV01000649.1, read on the forward strand.
GTTGTCTTTTTACCTCTCAAAATACAGCTATGCCAGAGTTTTAACTGCAATTTTACAAAACAGTGTTCTATTTCAGTAAAATGAGTAAGACCACTAACTTTTTAGCAGTAAAAAATTGATGCTTTTATGCAGTAGAGAAAAAAATTGTAAATTAAATTTATTCTAAAATCCATTTTTATTAGTATTTTTTCTCTGAGAAAAATAAAATCAATAAGACAAAGGATTTCTCAATACAAATAGCAGGTCTTAATGCTTCACCATTCAAAGGGCTGGAGGTTTACTTCACTGAATTCTAGCTCATGACAATAAAATCTTAAGATGATGACTTATGCACTGATAATTCCAGATGCAGCAGGTTCAATACCTACTATAATCGTACATACAGTCTGTTTTATATTATTTCTTTCCCAGAATTACCTTGGGAAGTTACAATATCAAACTGAGACTAAAGAAATGCAAAGAGAACAATCTGTTAAATTAAAAAAAAAAATCTATTGGAAAATAACTGCTGTGGGAACGGTTGTTAAAAGAACACACTGTGAGTGTAGGTGGAAGAGGATTGTAATAATTTCAGTACTTTTCAAAATACTGAGCAAATGTTGTGGACCTGATACTAAGACCAAGATAGACTCCCCATGATTTCCAGATGTCAAATAAACCACTAGGCTACCTGTCTCTCAACCTGACCAAAAAGAACAAAAGAACTGGTGGGGTTTATTTAATATTTTTTTGTAAAAATCTGGCCATAACAACTGCATTATCAAGAACAGACAACTGTGTAAAATGAAATGGGAGGTTTGTGTTTTAGTCTGTCATGGGGTTTTTTAATCTTATTTTCAACCATTTCCTTTTTAAAAGTGAAAAATTCAAAATTGGAGGTTACTCAATACATTTGAGCATACAAAATTATTATTAATAATAATACCTAGAGCTTAAGGTTATAAAAAGGTAGAATACAGGAAAATACTGGAGGAAATGGAGGAGAAATTATGGAGGAAAATTGGTTATTAAAATTTATGTCTTTGAGTCAGAGAAAAATGTTTACACAGATACTGTGGTACATACTGGATAGTTACTTACCCCTTGAAATTATTAGATTTTACTTTGTTTGCCAAGTAATTTAAGCATCAAATTCTACTGAAAGAATTAGACTGACTCCAAAGTATGCTCTCTGTGCCAGGTTTCAGCATTAGGTAATTTTACCTAGTGTTTGCAGAACCCTACAATTTAATCAACAGATAAATGCAAGAGTTTCATTGCTAATGACACACAACGTAACGAATACGCATGCAAGGTTTAAAAAGAATGAAGGATTTGCAAAAAGTCTTCTCAGGTTACACTGGCCCCAACTAAACAATGAAATCTGTGACCTTGTTTAGATAGGTTGTTTTCGATTACTGGGAAGCCGATGGGACTCTTGCCTCCACTCAGTTCTAAGATTTAGTGGAAAGGCTACACATATTCTGGAAGATGGTAAAAGAATTCTGTAAGTGTGACACCAATGGAGGGATTAACACAGTGTGTTTTCACAGAGTCACAGAATTAGCCAAGTTGGAAGGGACCCACAAGGATCACTAATTCCAACTCCTGGCTCTGCACAGGACCATCCCCAAGAGTTGCACCACATACCCGAGCATATTGTCCTAACACTTCTTGAACTCTGTCAGGCTTGGTGCAGTGACCACTTCCCTGGAGAACCTGTTCCAGCACCCAACCACCCTCCAGGTGAAATACCTTCTTCTAATATCCAACCTAAACCTACCCTGACACAACTTCACACCATTCCCTCAGGTCCTGTCACAGAGATCAATGCCTGCCCGTCTCTTCCCCTCACAAGGAAGTTGCAACTGCAATGAGGTCTCCCCTCAGTCTCCTCTTCTCCAGGCTGAGCAGACCAAATGACCTCAATCACTCCTCATACGGCTTCCTCTCAAGGCCCTTCACCATCTTTGTTGCCCTCCTTTGGACACTTTTTAATATCTTAATATCTTTTTTATGTTGCAGTGCCCAAAACCGCACACAATATTCAAGGTGAGGCTATCCCAGTGCAGAGCAGAGTGGGACAATCCCCTCTCTTGACTGGCTGACAATGCCCCCCACCACACAGTTGGCCCTCCTGTCTGCCAGGGCACTGCTTACTCAGATTCAACTTGCCAGCAACCAGGACCCTCAGGTCCCTTTCTGTGGCACTGCTTTCCAGCATCTCATACAAAGCCCTAAAATGAAATAGTTGTTAGTTGCTTGGATTTTAAAGTTTTTTTGCCTGTAATTGTAAGCTAGTCAAAACAGTATTTAATGAATTATGAAAGCTACAGCATATATACTCCAGCATATATTGTCAACTCTTTCAGATTTAGCTTGGGGAGACCGATTTCATCCTTGTGTTATGTGGGGCTGTGATAAGTTACTACTATCTGTGCTCAGAATTACCTGTGTGATGATGCTAACAAACAGCATGGATGTTAGGTGCCCAAGGCTGTAGCAGTGTTTGACTCATTTCACTTGCTGTGCTGCCTACAGCAAGTTAGCACCTGACATACCTAACCAAGTAACAGCAAGCAGTTAATGGGATTCAACCAACAAAGTTAGAAAAAGAAATAAAAAAGCTCCGCCTGCTGGCAATAACCTTATGCTATTTAGATATTGCTGAATTAAGATATTTTTTCAACTCTTTGACTAAATTTATAGTCACTGTAAAACCTTATGTTTTTTATTCCTTAGGAAACACTGTAGCTACATTTTAGGCTATTAAACCTCACAAATAATTTAAGTATCTGTTTCATGAAATTTAGTAAACTGTGTGCAAATGCTTAGGGTACACTATCAGCCTTGGCATCATTGACAGCCTGTATTATAATAACAATTAAGTTTTTTTTCCAAGTTGTCTCATTACAACAAAACATCCTTAATGCTCCTATGAACTTATAGCAAGGTTTATGATGTTCTAAATCCTTTTACTTATATACCCAGTATAACTCTTGATGTATTCATCCTGAAGAACATATTTTGTAAATTGAAAGATTCAACTTAACTCTTAAACACATTCTTCCATGGTCATTTCCCTCCTATATACACACCAAAAGAAAAATCTCCCCTCTAGCTCTGGGTCTTCCCTTAAGTTCTCTAGAGCAGATTTTCATCACTGTAAACCTCAGTCCTCTAGCTAAAAAGCTCCTCCTTCCAGTGACTAATAGTAAATATGAATATTTACAAAGTCTTTATCATCACGTTCAACACTCTTGTCCCACCTGAAGACAAAAGGATCCAAGAATATATTCTCTTGGTTTTCAACATTCCCATTCATAGGTAGCCTGCAAATTGCACATGCAATGGTAAGACCTTATTTTGCTTCAGATGCTGGAGAAATTTTTAAAGGACTCCCATCATGAAAATTCCCTGTGTCCCCTCTTCATTGTTTTAAACCATCTTCAGCCATCTTGTAGTGATGCTGCTGCCACAGGTATTATCAAGTCCAATTTTATTTTTGTAATTTATTTTTAATTCTATTAATGAGATTTTATTGTAAAAAATCATTTTGAGATCATTCTGCTCAAGTGTCAATGGGAGAAAGAGAAATGTATTTGCAGTAATGCACTCCTTAGTAAAGACCTGTACTAATTCAGTTGCAGAGGGTATGTATTGTGGCCAGTATATGTGCTGAGAGGAGAGAATGGAATGGAATGGAATGGAACTATTTCATTTGGAAGGGACCTAAAACAATCCCTTTGTCTAACTTCCTGACCAATCCAGGGCTGACCAAAAGTTAAAGGATGTTGTTAAGGGCATTGTCCAAATGTCTCTTAAGTACTGACCAGCTCGGGGTATCAATCATTTCTCTAGAGAGCCTGTTCCAGTGTTTGACTCCCTCTTGGCAAAGAAATGCATTCTAATGTCCATTCTTATACTCTCTGGTGCAGCTTTGAACCATTCCCATGTTTCCTATCCCAGGGAGAATATCTGTTAAGTATTTATTTTTTAAAACAGTATCATGAGTATATCAAAAGGATATAAAAATAATTATAAAACTTAAACAAGTCAAGGAGAATCAGTCCAAGTTAATTTTGAAAGAGATAAGATTGTGATGTTATTGTTATTCTTGTTTGACTAATTTTAGCATGTCTGTGTTAACATCATGCTTTATGACACTCCCATCTCTTGTGGTTAAGACAAAAAATTTCTAAATATAATAAAACTATTCCAGAATAAAAAAAGGTTCTCTTGTAGCAGACTAAGGAAACAGGAACATTCACACCATCAAATCCTCTGACTGACTGATCATGCTGATTTGATTTCCAGTTGCTGAAGTGCTCATTTTCATTGTGTGTGAGCAATGAGGGGCTGAATGTGTCACTCAGGAAATAAACGCTCAGGTCTCATGAATTTAAACTTTTCTGGCTTAGGCTTAAACCCCCTTTTTTTTTTAATAATTAATGCTTATTTACTGGTATAAGACTTTGCAGGAATACCAGCAATTTGACTTTTGGCATGAACATGAATACAAGAAGGTCAATGAAAAAGAAAATCCCTTCTGTGGACATATGAAACTGGCCTACCGGGAGGACAAAACATAATTAAAATATCTGTATCCTGCACTAATCAAACTGAATCTATTCAAACTGACTAAGAGGAGGACAAAGGAAAGAGCTGTTCTGCTATCCAATAGAGGAAAAAAAAGTCACTGACAGATGTGAAGGCCAAAACATTTAATGTCTTCTTTGCATTAGATTTAATTAAAAAGGTCAACAATGTGAAGGCGACTAGCATAATTAATGCAAACGATAAAAGAATTATTTCAATTAAAAAATACAGACAGAAAAGGTTACAGAGTCCTTAAGTAAATTAGTTTTTAGAACAGATGTGCCTGATGAACTTCCTCCTAGGGCACTTAGAGAACTGGTAAAGCCATCTCAGAACCACATTGCCATAAGAAAAACAGTCTTTGAAGGCCACAGGAGGTATCAATAAAATGGAAAAAGTGAAAACATAATATTCATCTTCAAAAAAAAAGTAAGGAAGCAGAAACTTAGAAAAAACAAATTTTTCTGTCACCTATTAAGTCCCAGAAAAGCTCTGGAATAAATGAACAACACAATCTTTAAGTAGCTGGAAATATGAAAAGGCATAAGAACAGGGAAAAATCAATTAGTTAAGAGTTAGTCAATTCTTTAAGAATGTATCAACGAAACAAAATTCAGTATCTCCACAAAATGGTAACAAACCTTGTGGACAGGTGAGTTGCAAGCAAGGTCATTTACGTAAATACCCCTTGCCCCTTAGAAAATATTCAAACATAAAAAACGGAAAGTTTGTCTAAGTGTTACTAATATAGTGTATGTGCAAAACTGATTAGACAACTGTACATATAGTGTAATCATGACTACACTATTTTGTTTTTTACATTTTCTTTCCTCTAGCAGGTCTGTTTGAAGCTTTAACAATAAGAGTCACGGAGTGAGTGCTTATTGCCTTTAAAGACTACACATAACTAGGCCTGCCAGTGTGTTGGAAAGTCAGCCAGATGCAAATTTCTGAAAGGCAGAAATTAATCTAGATATAGCACAATTGCAGGGGTAAAGTTTTTTCAGGGAAGGATTGAGAGATCCAGTCTCAATCCAATCTGGAGATAAATCAAAAGTGTCATTCTGTTGCAAGAAACACATTTTGGATATGCAAAACTGAAAAGTACCTGCAGGATACAAAACATAAATCTTCTGCTTTGCTCCAGTTTTGTGAAAACTCGAAATGGATTGCTTCTATTCTGTTTGGGGCAGCTCAAAGACACAAACCAACAGGAAAAATTCAAAAGGAGAACTACCATGAGTCTGACCAAGAAAAGATTTGAGATTTAACAACTTGAGATTGTTCAAGCTAAAAAAGAGGAGGCTGAAGATCAAGATGATAGCGATCTTTTAATGTATAAAAAGGTAGATCAAAAGAGGCGTGTCTTGTCCATGATAAAGAACTAGTCAAATTAAATTGTACCAAGATGCTGAAAAGCTCTCTAACAGTAAGAAAGATTACTGAAACAGTAAAACAGATTGTTAAGCAAGCTTTAAAGTTCCCACAGTTGGGTGTCTTTAAGAAATAAACATCTGTCAGGAATGACCTAGGTATAGTTAATCCTGCTTTGGAAGGGACTAGATCATCAATCATGCTATTTTTCCCAATCTTCTTAAAAAGAGTTCAAACTGGAGGGAAAAAAACCTCTTTTAAATTCCTGTGTTCCTTTACACACAGTCTGACAGAAATACTAGCTGTATGTTCAAGAACTACTATAAATCATTTCTGCAGAGTCAAGCCCTCACCTCTGTAATGCCACAGGTAGGTATCTATATCTGAAATTATAGAGAACTCTGGAATTCTTTGCTACTTTCTCAACCATTACTTGATCAGACCATTTGTTTCCAGACTGGAGAGTAAATCAGGTTCAGACAGATTCAAATTTCACTGAAAAACTGCAAGAGTGATTCGAATATGGTATTTTAAAGCTCAAAAAAACAGTTTGAATACAAAACTGAAAATCGAGTATAAGAAATTCAGCTATGAAACTAGAAGTATCTACAAAACCTGATACTATAAAATACTTGCACACAAAATGATGTGATAATGAGCCATACATCAGAAAAAAATTACAGCAGACATGAATAAAAAACATATTTAAAGTCAAAAGGACACTTGTGCCAGTGTTAAAAGTGATTTATTACATGAATTGCAGGTCAGAGCAAAAAATACTTGCCAACTAGAATGAAATAAGAACGGGTCTCTTTCAACTCAAATTTGGTCTATTACAAGCATTTCTAAATCAGTGTCTCATCTAGTGCAGTACAATTAACTCAAATTAGCATACTATAAACAGCAGTATTAAGAAATTTAAAGGATTTGACTAAATGAAGAAAAATTCAGCTACAGTCATCACACAAATCTTAATTAAGGCTGCTTTCTCTGACATACAAAAAGAAAACAGAACCAAAACCCTTGGACAAGTTGCTCCTATTCTCATGCAAGTCAATCACAAAATGTACCAGACTTTTTGGCAACTAGTAAGTCAACAGTTACATCAGTAAGGTCAACTACAAAATAACATTTTTTGTGTGCATAACCTATTCTCTCTGGCTTCACTTTCTCGTCATTAGTTCAGTTCTATAATAACTGCATAAGTAATGGATATATACATATGGAGGAATATAAATGCATGGTACAGCACGCCATTTCAGAACATTAATTGTTGCAAACAACAAAATTTCTGTTCTTTTTTTCTTTTTCTATCAATTTTGGTATATTTTATTATGGATTATCAACATATTCTTATTTTTTTAATTTGAGTTTACAGTATCTATTTTCATCATATTTCAGTAATTTCACAAGTAGTATCATTTCACAACAGTATTTTATTAATATGCTCCATTTTTATTGCAATATTCTCCTTCATAAGAAAGACTCAAAAAAGACAGTTTCTGTCTTCTAATTTTCCATCTTCTAATTTTTACATATTTGAAACATTCAGAGGAGAGTACCATGTAAATCGTACATTAAAGAAAAACTGTGGCAAGGAAAGGAATACTGTAAAATTAACAGCCATACCTAAACACATGGCTTGAATATTCATTACTCCAAGATTAGAAAGTACTGTTCGGAGAAAAAAAAACAAAACCAAACCAAAAAAAACCCCACAAAAACCTAAAAATCCTATGGATGTGACACAGAGACTTTCAGCACAGGCAGGAACATACACTGGATTCCAGGTTTATCACAGTCCTCAGATTCCCTATACAATACACTGAACCATGAAGAGGAAGCAATATAACACCAGGATTGGAGAAAATGTCGGGACATTTCCCAAAAAGAGGGAAATGGATAGTCTTTAACCCAGGTAAAAGAAAGTTTCATGTCACATTAAGGATTTCTTTCATTCAGGATTGAAGAACCTCTGGTAGAAAAGGGCTTAATGGCATCTCTAATTCTCAAGAGTTGCATCAAAGAACACAATATGGACCAGGAGGACTGCAGAATGCAAACTAATTCTGTGTGGCCAGTTACAAACTCTTTTGCTGTGTATTTTGTTAAGAGCATTTTCTTAATGCCTTTAAGGGCTGAAATTCCCCTGAGAATAAAACAAGTGAAGAAATAACGTGACTATACAGCTGTATTATCCTATGCAGATGAACTGGTCTTCCTCAGCCTAGATCAGAGAAAAGGTGAATATATGCTCTTAAACACTCCCTTTTTAATATTCTGCCACAAAAGAATAGCCCTTATTATATCCTTGACCAAAATCACAAAAGACAGGAAATTAGAAGCAATCTCTTTACATTATTTCTACATGTCTACAACTTCCTTATATTTATCATTATAAATTAACATGCTATAAGACTATGACAGAAAGATCATGTTCAACAGGTGGCAAATCCTATCAAGGAAAGTACCTGATATTTAAGATACAGTGATAATCAGCTCTGCTGTACAGTCAAGCCTATGAAATTCAACATATTTTGTTCTGCACCAATCTACATCAATATCATGTTTTACTGAGTTCTTCCCAGTCAAATACCTGATAAATGAATCAGTTTCAAGCAGCAATTGACTATAAAGCAAGCCTCTGAACACATTTCCTTTGCATTTGTCACTGCAATAAATGAATAAATCTTTCAAATCACTACTTCTGGTTCATTCCCAAGAACCCTCACCATGAAACCTGAATTACAGTATTCTGAAACTAGATGGTTTCTTCTTGACAAACAAGCTTGTTAATTGTCTTGCTTTGTCTTTCATCGTTGGTAATTTCTTTTGTTCCATATGGTGACATATTAAGTGCCCTCTATTTGTGTGAAAAAAAAGCAGTATGATTTTCTGATACCAAAACTGCCCACATTTTGTGTCATACAAGAAGCTGGAATGCCAAATCGAGCACAGTTGTGTGGGCTTGGCAAAATCATGACATCTGTTGCTAAAATTTTCCTTTGTCACTATAAGAGATAAAAATAGTGGGAAAGAGTATATTATACAAATGTTTCCTAGCTTTTTACAGGATTATTGAGATTCTCCCTTCCCTGTGCCCTGCCTAGAGTAACAGGTGCTGACCATTCAGAAAATCAAGTCCATGCATGAACAATTTAGTCACTTGCCTGTGAAGCCGGTACATGCATAGGAAAGAGCAAAAAGAGCATGAATGTTAAGTTGTTAATAAAACAACGTAACATAAAACGGTGTTAATAAAATGGTGTCCCCTACTCCTCCAGCTTCATCCTATACTTGCGCTGCTTTAAGCTTGTCTTGCTGCAAAGACCAATTTATTGGTTTCTTACTTTCCTTGATGTTACAAAAAAATGGAGCTAATATAGTGAGAACAAGAAAATTTGGGAAAAAATCCTCGTATACACAATAACCAATTAAAAGCCACTTTATGCTTGTTGCAGTGTTTTATAAACAAAGGAATGAAAATGGAAACTGCTACTTTTGGACTTTTCTGTCAATAATTAAAAAAAAAAAAGGCATGCTACAAATCTTGAATACCATTTTCTGACCAGCTAAAACTATGGTCAACATAATTTCAGCTGATTTCTAGAGCAAATAAATTTCACCCAAATAATTTACTATCAGTCTGGAATAAAGACAGACTGTCCCAAGGGTTAATTTAATTTTCCTCGGTTTAACTTGCTTGCTAAAACTCACATAAATTTCAACAAAGATTTTGAGAAACAAATTACTACAATATCAAACAGCTTTGTTAATTCTTTGTAATTGTGCCCAGCACTTAAGTAGAAAGAACATTCAGGAATATGTCAATCGCTTACTATTAAGGCAGAGTTAAACTAATAAACTTGAAAAAACTATTCAGACCAGATTTTCTTTAAAATAAACCCAAGAATATAACATTATCACAGATTTTTTTAATTTATTTTGAAGTCAAAGCTCAAATGTATACATTTTAGATCCAAACTTGTGAGAAAAACAAACTTCTGAGAGCAAGAACCAAAATACTGTGAGGTTGAACTGAAGTAGGCAGATAGTAAGTTAAAATAACTTGAATGTATCTTGCTAAAGAAAACGGATTAACATGGTGAAATACTGAAGAATAAATTTAATCTTTACCCTCTTTGTAATTATCAATCTAAGGAGTAAAAGTAACATGATAAAGTTATGTATTTTGGCAATTATGCCATATTTAAATAACACAAATTTCATACTCAGCCTGTACCTCAGTTTACAAATCACCACACTACTAGGTATTACACAAATTTCCCCTTACATTAACTCTGAGCACATTTTTCACCTTGCAATACAGACACAGCCTCTAACTACTATCTTCTATTAGCAGCTATCCTCTCTCCCATTCAAGTGCATAGATCTGTCAGACACACCCACTAAAGGAACTTCCTAGGCTTTAGAAATACTGCACAGATCAAACTGTTACTCTGATGTTTTGAGACTCCTAAAGAAAATTGGCTGAAAAGGGTATTCACATACTCTGAGCACAGCAACAGAGAATAATTTAAAAACAAAACAAAACAAAAACATCTATTATTTTTCAGTCTTAATCTTGTAAAATTACATTATTCAATTACAACTCCCAGGAAATGAGAAATTACCTAAAATGAGACATCTGACATTGTTTAAAAGGACCCTTGAAAATAATCATAGGCTTCTTCTAAAAAAGTGGTAGAACTGGTTCTGCCATATTCTGAACTTAGTGTTAATGGTTTTCATCTTCTGTACTTTAGGGCTAAAATAAATATTTTATGGAGTATAAGTGTAGGAAACTCTTCAGGGAAAGTAGTCAACAAGATTCTTATGAATCAATGTTTCCTTATGCATACTTATTTTTCCTTACAATGCTCTCAAAAATGGCCAATTTTTTTTTTTAAATCAAAGCTTCACTTCTTCCCTTACATAAAAGGCCAAAGCAAGAACAGATTGTGAAGCCATTATATTCATGAAGAGAAAAAGAGAGGTTAATTCAAAATTCTATGGTCTGTTGAACCCAATATCCACACGTTCCCCAAAGCAACAACAAACGCACCACGGAAACTCAATCAAGGCATCAAACCCACTCCAGCAAATGTGTTGTGCCAACCCATTATTAATGTTGCCTCTCAGGGAAATTCCATATCAGCATGAACTTGCTGAAAATATTTTTCACAAATTCACATTATACTATTTCCTTGACATTAAATGCCAAAGACGGCAAATTAGGAGAGGACTGAGAGATGGAAGACATTCAAGGATGTGTTCTGTTCACAGAACCAAACCAATGAACAAATTGCACAAGTACATTCAAAAGGATTTAGTACACTGACATTAGCTTTTAGTGCATTTGACAGGTTATAGATAAGGAAGTTGTCCTTGTGAAGAGTGTTTCTATGGACTTGTTCTTCTGTATTCCTCCCCATGCCAATCACAGGAACAGGAGTGAAATATCAGTGAACAAACATAGCTGAATCAAGCCATTCAGCACAAGCGTACGGAGCTTAATTGTGTTCCCTTGCATCTTTTCCTACTGCCAAATAAAAACACTATTGTCCTTGCTAAAGAATCCCCTTTCATGTCTCAAGGACCTCTGCCAGCTTAGTTGTGGGAGTAACACTGCGCGCCCAAGCGGAAGTGAGGGGATCTCATGTCTTCAAATTTATCCCTTCACCCTCTTTTCGGCAATACATTTTGAATGCAGTAAGCTTTGTTGAACACACAGAGAAACTTCATTCAGCAGGTGTTTATGTCCCTGCCCCCCCACCAAAAAAAAAAATTACATCATGTTACAATTTGTATGCAAGCTACATGCATGTCATTTAAAAATGCATGCCAAATGCATGCCAAATGCATGCTAACTGCACTGCAGCCTCACAATTTCAGAACACCAATCTTAGCCGAGGTGACATTGCAAACATCCACTTTCATAGATGAATAGCTGCAGTAGATGGGAGGGGTAGGAAGAAGGGAAATACTTTTCATAATGTGACCTAATTAAAACTGTAGATTATAAAGGAAATTGATGGCAGAAATGTTCAATATTAAACACATATTTTTTAAAGATTCAAAATCATGTGAGTATTCATTAGCAGACTCTGTGAGAGGAGAGAACACTGGAAGAAATTTCACAAGAATTTCCTGAAATGCCAGTGACTGAATAATGTTGAAATTCCATATAGCTTTTTTTTAGAAAAAAGTCATTTGATAAAACAAAAGCAATGATAAAACATCTCATATATGAACCTGTTTTAAGTCATTATAGCTATCACTGATAAATCAATCACAGATAAATCTGTCCCACACAAACATTATTTAGTAATCATGCTCAAGTTTTATATAGGTTGCTACTTTTTTTATTCTTGTAAGACTAGTTATTAATATAAAACAGGACATGTAAAAGCATTTTCACTGAGGGGAAAGGAAAAAGTGACTTTGCTGAAGTATTAAAAAGAACATGAAAGTATAAAAAACACAATAAGGATAATTCATTCAGTAGGAGAACAAATAGAATTCTCTATTCATTTCTTTAAATGTCTGCACTGAAAAAATCAGCTCCTGGCATGTGTCATGCAGCTGGGACAAAACAAGTCTGTAATTTCATTTGGTGCTACAGTTGGATTTGATTTTCTAACACCTCCTGCAATAAGGACAAACTGTTGTTTTTGCAGAAGTCTGGGCAACTAACCCTACGGAAAGCCTCTAAAAACACGCTGGTTGGGAATGAAGGAAACTGTGAAATGCACAAGCCAACAGTTTCATTTGGTAATAAATTATATCTTTTGGCATAATTGCCATATGGCACATTGTTTTCTTTTTCTTTTTTTCATTTAACAGTTTTTCATTAGAAAATAGTGTTTCCTTCTGTTTAAAAAAATTCCTTTATTAGGGCAAACATCTTTTCTTACTTTCCTTTAAAGCCCAAGGTCAAAGGTAAGAACATATTCACAATATCCTGCTATGCTGATACATATTTTGCCCCAAATCCTGAAAAAGAAAGCAATATTCAGATGAATATGGACCAGAATCGTAACTGTAAATTAAATCAAACACATTAAAAAATGAGATTTATAGCACATTTGCTTCTTCAATCTACAGCTCATTTATTCTAAATACCTCTCCCTAATGAGTAATTTTCTGGATGTCACTGCAATTTATTAGGGTCAGCATCAAAGTGTAGTACAAGAAACATATTTAAATCAGTTTATTTGGTCAGGAAAGAGCAATATAACCCAGCATAGAGCAAGAAATTATTAATTTGGCTGTACTCATGCACAAAAGCATTGCTACTGTAACAGAGGAGCAGCAAGCTGGAAGTACCGTTTTTCATCACGTAAGTGAGCTTCTTAAAAAGATGCTGAATAAATACAGATCTAGAGTTCCTCATCCAATAAGGATAGTAAGATTCTACGTGCTAAATATAAGTGTTTGGATTCAGACAGTGAGGAGCATGGATAAAGATCCAGGTTAATCTGCATGCATCAGGCAACTTGAGAAAATCCCTGTCCCTCAGTTCTTACTTTCTCTTTGCACCCGAGGCACTTGACACCCTTTATCAAACTATTTCCATGTGCTCCACGAAACGAAAACAGAGAAAGGACAATGAGACAACTTTCAGTTTCTGACTGCCTCACTCTATAGTCCAAAACCAGAAAAAGTATCTCAAGCTTTAATATTGTTCATTTTGTTACTAGTTTCCTCATCATGTATTACGACTCTACCATTTCTGTAGGATCCTAGGTTTTCCCCATACTGGAGAGAAAGGATAATTAAAAGTCTTTTAATTAGAAAACTATCCTGGTAATGCTAAGAAGGACAAAACTTTACAGATTAAAGAAAAGTATCATGTGACTCTGCAGGCTTCTGGTTCCCCATACATTACAATGTGCAGCATATCAACATCAAGGAGGCTATTTCTTTAAAAGAAAGCATGAAAATGGATAAAATAGTAACTATCCTACTTTCTCAATTCAGTGGGAGTTTTGGTATGTGCTAAACTTGCAGTAAAAATGAGTTATGAAAATAACTGTCATAAAGGCCATTTTTAAAACATGAATAATTCAAACAATTTCCTAAGTTTTTTTCCTCAAAAATATTAAATTCTCTAGCTTGTACAATTAATGCAGCTGAAATAGTGAGAATTTTAAAGCAGGCACTTATTCCATACAATAACATTTCATCAGAATTTTTATTGTGTTTATTTTCATGGATCTCAATAGGCAATACATCCTGTGCAAGGAAAAAATGTAACTCATTTTACCAACTGTGCACAGCCAAAAGAGAGACAGAATTTGCACTTCGCATGTTGTGAATGAAAATTGAGAATATATGTAATAAGCATCTCTAAACTTTAATGAGTTATTGAGCTGTGTGTCTCCTAGAGTGTCAGTGATTCTTTTTAATTTATTTTCTAGTTTCAACACAACTTTTCTGTAGGAAAAGAAAGCCCAAATGAAATTAAAGTGAAAATGTGAAATGAAGTAAAATTAATGAAAGAAAATACTATTGAAATTAAAGCTGCATTTGCCCCAGGGTGAATGCATGGCGAGAATGAAGCCAGGATTGACTATGGCACTGAAGCTCCAGCTAGAATCATTCCTGGGACTTCACAGCTATTCTCTCCAGTACCACATAAGCATACAGAGGCAGGAATGATAGCTGCTGCTTAAAGTACTGAACATTTTTAAATATCAAAGGCAAATAATTTTATTTCCCCTCAAGATTAAATGAAGGAACTGAAACAAAATACGTATCTAGTCCTCGCAGTTCTTGCAACAATTTTAGCAAAACCATCCTAGCTCAGAATTGTATGGAAAACATCTAAATAGCAAACAGAAGCCTGAAAGAAGTATGTGTATATGGGATAAAAATACAAATAGTATCACACAGAGAGGGAAAAAAAAAAAAAAAGATTGTGAACAGAGGCTGTGGACCCAGGCTTCTGTTTAAATTAAGGGCAGGGTTTGGGAAACCACAATTAGGTTCCCTCTTCCACAACAGGCTCACCATGTAACTTCTGCTAAATGGCTTAGGGCAAGCAAAGTCTTTTGTGGGCTTTTCAGTCCTACAGCTGCAAGTCAACTCTACCTATATGAAAATAATTCTTGCTATGTTTAACAAGTCCTTGTCTTCCAGATCCACAGTGACAGCAATATCACAAAACAGTTGAGCTTAATCATCTTTGCCACTGAAAAGCTTTTCTGAACAGCTAACCTAAAAAAGCCTTCCTTCTATTTAAAATCAGTACTTTTTGCTTATCTAGATCGGCTTACTCACACTCTCAAGTGACCCTAGTACAGAGACATACTGCAGCTGAGCTACATCAACAGATCATGTCTAATTACATTTCAATTAACATTGGCTAGGAGTATTCACAAAGTGTGCTGTTGAAGCTCAGAAGTTCTGCAGTCACCATGAAGCTTCTCTGACTCAATCACACACCTGATGCAGGGCTGAAATCAATTTCCTTGCCTTCTAAGGACTGAGTACCTCCTTCTCTAGTCCATCCAAACCCATGAAAAAGCCTTGCTAGATCAGTTTCTGTAGTGAGCACTCTTGGATCACATCTAAAAATCTGGCATCACAAGAAATTTGAAGCAGTGGTTGCTGTTTCATCTAACAGGTTAGGGCACATATTCTGAACTGGGCTGAAGCCATTTTTCTGGATGGAAATCTAAATGATGTTTCCCACTCACACAGGGAGATATTCATGTGCAAATTTATGACTTATACATTATTGAATTCAAAAGAGAGGGAAAATGAGAGGTGGTTGGAAAAGCAGCTAATGATTCAGACTCATCAGCTCAGAGATTACAGCCATTGGTCAAAGAACACTTGCATACAGTCAGGTACAGTCATTATACCAAAAATTTAAAACAAAACCGAAAAAACAAACAAAAAAATCACTACTTTTCCAAGTGATTAGGATGAATTTGTTGTCATTATCCCAGAAATGCATCACCTTGCCATTGTGCAAGGTACAGTCCTGCAGTCCTGTAGCTGCAGCCCTACTCCACAAGCCTCAGCAGAGTCCTGCAGGCAAAGTACCAGGGAAGACTGCCTAATGAAGAATGGCTTAAACACACTTTGCACACAGAAAGCTGCAAAGAGAAAAAAAGTACTGGACAGAGGCACAGATGCTTTCTAACATCTTTCTTCTATTCATCCCGAAATAAGGTAAAGCTCCTGGTGAAATTGAACAATTCTGAAGAGTTAGGGAAAAAAATATCTGACTAGTAAGTGAAAATACAAATTTACATTCCTACTCAGAGATTAAATTCTAGTCACTCCCTCCATTTTCCCTCTACTTATTCACTGTATATTTGACTATGCTATGTAAATGTGATCCTTTCCATTCAAGCCTAACTTATTTACACCTACATCAGGAGTATCTGGCACATTCAACTTCCCGAAGTATGGTAGGTTGCTTCTACAAGCAACTTAGCTTAGCAATGAAGAGATGTTATGCACCTTCAGAGGCTTCCAGAGAGATTCTACCTGCTTATGCACCTTAAATCTCTTCAGTAACTGCATAAATATACAGGCACCTAGGTCAGGAGAAACACATCAGTAGGCATCAGATATTAAAGCAAAAATTACACAGTGACATTAGAAAATTGGTCCTGAGCACTTTCAGAAAGATAACTAAAAAGACTTTCCACAGCCATTTATTGTGATAATACACAGACCTCAGCAGTTAGACAAAGGCCTGCAGCACGGTATCTCAAGTCATGTCAGCTTTCTGTCTTTTTGCTCATGGCTGTCCCATTTCCACTGGGAAATACTTTTTCTTTTTTTTTTACTTCTCTGCTACATTTCAAGACAGGTGAATGAATAATGTAGTTCGTATCACATGGAGTTTCAGTGTGTTTTAGACAGAACTCTTCTTGAGCATATTAGCTCCTTACCGCTGGAGTGGCTGTAATGTTCCTGTAGAAAAAATTGCTTCATTATATTATGCATATTATATTGCACACATCAAATATACAGGTGTGCATATGTACACATTTCTTGCACTGATTCAAGATGTTCTATAAAAATAAACAAAAAAATCAAAAGAAGCTACTTGCAAAGAAAACATGCTACCATTATTTTCCAAAACGCTTGAAGAGGTACCAGAGTAGTAAGAAACACATGTAACTATTATGAAAGTTAAATCATGATTAAAAAA
This sequence comes from Campylorhamphus procurvoides, assembly GCA_013396655.1. Classification (NCBI taxonomy): domain Eukaryota; kingdom Metazoa; phylum Chordata; class Aves; order Passeriformes; family Dendrocolaptidae; genus Campylorhamphus; species Campylorhamphus procurvoides. Next base: position 1,004,089 of record WBMV01000649.1, read on the forward strand.
ATCTGTTTTTCTTTGAAAAAAATAAAGATGATTCCAAGCTATCTGATGGACTCATGTCCGTATGTACCTGCAACATTTCCATAGCTCAGTTTGCCTTTTCTGGCATGGATAATCTTTCAATACCATTAAGTAACACATAATAAAACATCTGCTTCCAATGTGTATTAGAAGTAGAATTTCTGGTCAAAGCATTACTTTTTGGACAAATTTGAACTTACTGATTTTGCCAAAGTTCTCAAAGCTTCTGGAAACATTAAGATTCATAAAATTCAGGTGAAAAATATTAAAGAAAATACAGAGATAAAGGACACAGAAATAAATTTACTCTCTGCCTTCTAGCTGCAAATCTGTGATCATTCCAGCTCCCTGCCCTGTGTCAACTCACACATCATCTACTGTTCTCAAGTGTCATATCTTGGTGTATTAGGGTGTACGTGGCAAGGTTTTGATACTGGAGGGCTGCAGGGCAGTGCATGTGAGGAGCAATGGGGGCTGCTCCATGCCAGACAGACAGCTCAACCAATCCACGGCAGGGCACAGCTGAGCCCGGCAACCAAGGGGCCGGTATCCCAGGGAAAACAAATTTCAGAAAGGGTACAGGTGGTGAGAAGTGAAGGGGAAAAAAGTGTGAGAAACAGCCCTGCAGACATTAAGGCGTGGAGGACAAAGATGAGCTCCAGGCATCAGATCAAAGATTTCCCTGCAGCCTACGGAAGATCCCGTGCCAAAACGAGTTTATCCTGAAGGACTTTGCAGCCCATGGATGACCCAAACTGCAGCAGAGGAAAATTTTAAGAAGAAGAATCAGCAGAACTATGTACTGACCCCTACTCCCATTCTCCATCCTTCTCCATTTCTTGGTGAAGGGGAAATTGGATGTTTCCATTTTTTTTGTTGTTTTTCACCATCCAACTCTATACTAATTGGCAGTAAATCAAATTTCTTTTTTCCCAGTCAAGTTTGTTTTGCCTGTGGTGGTAACTGATAACCAATCACCCTGTCTGTACCTTGACCCCTGAGCTTCTTCATCTTATTTTCTATCTGCCCTGCTGAGAAGGAGGAGTGAGAGAGCTGCTGGGTGGGCATCTGGACAAGATCAACTCACCACACTTCATACTTTAAAGATTTTCATACACATAAGGTCCTGTTTCTTAAAACACAGGGAAGACTCTCATTTTCCACAGAGCTCAACAGCTGCACTCCCAGAGCAGACTTTAGCCCCATCAGGATCAATAAGTTAGATGTTCTTCTGTCTCCTTTTTCTGAGGGTGTGATTTTATGGAAAATCTCAAGTACCTGTAGCAGATGGAGGTCTATACAGAGTGCCAGTGTAAGTACCACTTATAAAATAAAACCTGGCTGCAGGAAGAACCATTGGTCCCAATTACCTAGTAGTTCAAGGACTGATGTAATGTAAGAAAATACAATTCAATTGTTTTTCAAGAGCGTTCTAACTCCTATTGCCAACAAAGTGCCATAGCCATCAGAGTATGAGCTATGATGTGGTATTTTTAATTTATGTTGCTGAAAGCATGCATGATGATGATGATTCATAAGACTCCACCTCTTCTCTTCTATTAGCTTGCTTAAATAGCTCTCTCCTTATGGCAGTAAATTTCGTAAGTTCCACCCCAGACACCGCAATCTCCCTGTGCACTACATGGGTGGCTACAGATCTATCCAAGGTTCAGCCTCAGATGCACATGTGAGAGTTTGGCATGGCAATGCTCAGGATACAGCCACTGCTTCCTTTTTCACATCTCAGTATGACTGCTTCCTCCACAACTTACATGATAAAAATAAACACTGTTGTGAATTTAACGATGTCTTTGTCTTTCACTGACAACAGATTAGGCTTGTTAGAGAGGGAGTTTTTTTGCTATTGTTCTACATCTAGTTTCCAGCACTAGCTCTTTTTCATACACTTCTTTCCATTCAGCCAAGCAAGAATAGCTACAGTATCAGCTTGAAAAAAATGTTTCTTATGCATTTTCCTCTACTGCCTAGGAACCAGATTTATGAAACAGATATTAACTATTTTATATTGAAGTATTCCGCCCCCCCCCCGCACCCCCCCTTCACCACTGGCCCTGCATTTTCTGTTAGCACTGGAAGGGGAGTAAGTCTGTTTATGTGAGGCAGGGCACTCCTGAAAACAAGATTATAAATCTCAAGTGCCTACAGCATGGAAACATTTATTTTGTTTAAAATAAATGAAGAAGCCCTTGGATTATAACCGGACTCTTATGTTATAAATCACTTTATTGAATAACGCAGCCTTGGAACAATCACTGTCCTGGGACACAGCTTTCTGCTACATAGTGAAAGTTCCACAAAACCAGCTACAGTCTATGTTGCTAATAATAAACATTAAAAAACAGAAATGCTTTTTCTTTCTTCTTGCTGGCCCTTTCTACATGGCTTTGGGCCTAACCCTTAGGAATTACACAGGCCAGAGAAACTAAAAGCTATCTTGAAGCCTAAGCCAATCAGAATTTCTTTTATGCCCTTTCCTGAAATGGTGCTTTCTCTGCTATCATTAACGTATTATCTTCCATTAGTGGAGCTTATGCTTTTCATGCTGTGAGAACCTAAACTCCAGACAGAAACGCTAAGATGCTACATCTGCAGGATAGGACTCTCCTGTGCTTGTTAACAGTATAAAAAAAAATGAAGCACCAAATCTCATTATCATTAGAAACGTAAGAGAGTTTCAGGAATTAAAAATGAAAATAGAAAAACAAAACAAAACCAAAAAAAAAACCAAAACAAAACATGGAGAGTTGTCACTATCAAAATAGGGGCAGTCAGATACCCTGAATTTTTCACCACTCCAGACAAGTCAATCAAAGATAACACAATGCAAGAATATCTGAGCGACACTTCAAGCTGCATTCATAAGCAACCTGCCTCATTCAAAGTCAATGAAGAGACAGGACTTACAAGCCCACACTGGAAAGTTATTGAAATGTGACTGACACCTCAAAGGAAAAGTGTCAACGGGATGGCACGACCCTGTGCTGAAACACTGCAAGGTTAATCAAAGTTATGGCAGTTGGAAGCTAGAAAGGCCCTACCTTAGACTGAATTCTTATAGTCACAACAGTGATTGGGCTACTATCTCATTTTCACTTTCTCTCCCACTGACATTTGCACCCCAGGTTTGTATCATTTGTCCACTGTTTTTTCTGGTTTCATTTTAGAAAGACACTAGTGGATGTCACCTGAAAGAAAGTTTTATACATCTGAGTAATGATAGGTTTCCCTTTTCCTCCACTGCGATTCACTGTGCTGTTAACATATGATCTAAGATAGTAAATACACCACTGGGAGATTAAAATACACCACTACAAATTGTAGAGTTACTGCTCAAAAGAGAGTAGATAAAGTCTGAGTTAGGGTATCAACAAAATTCATCCAAGCTTCCACGGAGCAATAAAGGGAGTAGGTAAATGCTCAGGTAGTTTTTTAAAATTCCTATATCCCTATATCTGGAGAGTTCCTATCAATTCATTATTTACCAATATCACATCTGGAAATACATAACATGGATCTATCTCCTTCTCTCACCACACCACCCCATCCACCACCTTAATTTGTAGCTCTATAAAGACAATTTACTTTTTCCCATTAATTTCTGTAAATGTGTCAGTAACTATAATCTTTATTCAGCACTATCATGGTTGAAATGTAGACCAGAACTATTCATTAATCTAAGCATGCCCTGCAAAGTAACAAAACTAGTAATATAGATAAACTAAGGAATACAGGATACAGCCAATGCGAGTTATGTTAATATGCTCATGGTTACAAAATGCAATCCTTATGTAACTTAAGCACGCATGATTTACTTTTATATACACATATAAATAAAGGGAATTCTCTGGTTCATTTTCTTCCTGGATGGCATCTTTTCACTTTCTTGAGTTTACTTCATATGTTTCTTGTTTTCCTATTTTGTCAGCCCATAGCAATATCTCACAGATACAAATAGCACCTTCTTGACACTGCATATCATTAGCTAAAAATGCTAGTGGCCCTATTCTGTTGGTTTCATTCCCTGCTCCTTCTCCTTTTCTAGAAGGCAGACAGTCTAGAAGGTAAATATGCTTCTTCCTTAGAGCCTAAGGACCTATAAATCTTTTTCCTTTCACAGACTATCTGTCTCATTTTTAAATCACTGCTGCACTGAATGTCACACAACATTTCCATTATAGAATAAGTCCTCCGGTCAATTATTTAATTAAGGAAGATTTCCAAATAATATCCCTTTCCTCAGTAAAAAAAGATAAGAGCAACATGATAACAAAATATTTATTTCTTTATTATTAATATTTTCAAAACTCGTGATGGAGAAACTTCAGATGGCGGAAAGATCACCTTGGGAATATATTATATCAAATACGACCAGCAAGGACTTTTCTTTAGGAAGAATAATGGCTTAATGTTTAATTAATCCTATCCATTTCTGCATTTATGGGAAGGCGGAGAAGAAGAGTCTGCTTTATAATGTGGAAAATTAAATATTAAAAACTTTGTGCCTACTTGACTTTACATTTTCTTGTTATGAATGGGTATTTTCACTTTATTTCACTTTCTTCAAACTACAGGAGACAGAAGTAATTACTGCAGCTCTGCCGAACAAAGGTATTCCCAATGTACCTCTGATACTGCCTTGCCAATCCCAAAACAAAACAAAAAATTAAAAACCATTTAAAGTATTAATGGAATCTTTAAAACTCACAATGAAAGTGGTGAAGGCTACTCATGGTTACAGAAGACCAGGGAGAACTTCAGAAAAGCTGAATAAAGTTATGTATTTAAGAAACTCAACAGATAAAATTCAGCATAGACAAGAGGCAATATACACTGGATGAAATAATAGGAATTGCCTGTATGTACAAATGGGTTCTAAATGAAGTGTACCTATTCAGAGAGAAAGATGTAGAAAGTACTTTGGACAGTTCAATAAAACCGTTTGTTCCACATACAACAGTAGTCAAAAAGACCAGCAATATTATTAAGACCTGAAGAATTCAGAGTACTAAAAGACACAAAAATAATGAAAAAAAAGCCTTTAAACACAGTGACCTTAAACAATCTATGTCCTTGCCTTTTCTCAAAAAGCAGAATTTTTTTTAAAAAAAGTCTATCTGGAGGAAAGGAGCAAAATAATGAAGATGATTAAATATATGACAGCTCCTGACCTGGGAGAAAGGACAGAGGTATGAATTGCCTCTCTTGAGCCATTCACCTAGCAGTCATTTCTTCTGCCTTCTGAGCTTCTTGTGGTACCTCTGAAAACTGCCCTAGTATTCCACTGCCATAAGAGCCCTGACTCACTACCACTCCAGCACGAACCTCATCCAGACTCTCAGTACCTATATGGTTCACATCCCTGCCTCACTCATGACTGTGTCTCCATGCTATGCCTGTAGCCCAAGCAAACCACTCCACACCAGCAGGAGGCGAGATGCTGGGGCACCTTCACCCCACCTTCACCCCTGGACCACAGTCACAGACACTGCAGCAGGGCAGGCTCAAGCTGTGTACTTTGTATGTACTACCAGAAGTAGTACAAATAATGAAATGCTTATTGTGGGCTTTAGATACTGCTGAGTGGAAAATTATAAAAGGAAACGTCTTCCACATTTCTCCCAAAGCACAAAATGGTCCCTTCTCTCCCTTGTGCCATCCTTCTTCCCCTTCAACCTCACTCATGTCCTTGTCATTTTCTCCTATATCCACTTTTGACTCAGTTATCCTTCCTTTCCCATTCTCTTTGTTCACTTCTTACTTTCTGTCCCTCTTGCCTTCACAAAGGTTCTGGAGGTTAAACAGAGTCCAGATTGAATACACTTTTAAGCCTCCCTTAGTAAATCATCTTTTCCTTCCACTGTGGAGTGCTTGATATCTCTCTGGAGAGATGCAGCCCAGCGAGCTGCCAGCAATTGGCTGCATGCTGTGTTACACCCAATACTCTTAAATCTGACTTGTTCAATTCACAGTCAGACCCCAGACTGACTACAATATTAAAATCCACTTTCTTGTCCCACTTGCCAGAAGCCACTTCCTCATCACCTGGTTTTGTAGCAGGAATGTCCTGATGTACACTCTTGCTTTGTACAGAAAAAAATTATCATAACTGAACTTAAATTTATAATTGATTTCATGAAAATTCACATGGAAAACCTTGACCATGGGATATACTCTGATTATGTTAAAATTATTTAGAAATATCATGAAGCCTTACTAGGAAAATATTAGTTGTTGCATTTAGCCTTTTTTATTTCTTGGTTTCATTTGACTTACTGCCCATGCCACTGCTGCATTCTGACCTCCTCCTCATTTTACTCAAATAATGCTGCTGTGTAAATTAACTTGCCCTCTCCCTGTGAACACTTAAGTTTTGGACTTCTCGTGCTCCCAGACCTCTGCTCATACTCTTCCAGAATATCTGGTGATAAGTCTTTATCCTTATTAATTACTGTCAATGTTCTACCTTCTTCCATGCTGGGATTTTTTCCCCTCTTCCACAGAAACACAGAATGGGCAGGGTTGGAAGGGACCACAGTGGGTCATCTGGTCCAACATCCCCGCTCAAGCAGGGTTACCCTAAAGCACACTGCACAGGATTGTGTCCAGACACTTCTTGAACTCTCCAGTGAAGGAGACTTCACAACCTCTCTGGGCAATCTGTTCCAGTGCACAGTCACCAGCACAGTAAATAAATTCTTCCTCATATTCAGGTGAAATTTCTTGTGCATCACTTTCTCCCCTTTGCCTCTTGTCCTATTGACTGGCACCACAAGAAGAGCCAGGATCCATCCTCTTGACACCCTCCCTTCAGATACTTATAGACATTGATGAGGTCCCCTCTCAGTCGCCTCTTTTTGAGACTGAACACGTCTGACTCTCAGCTTTTTCAATGGTAATGATGCAAGAATAAGAGCCAAAGTCTGACACACAAGTGTCTTAGCAATAAAACTCATTAACTTCTAGCCACTTTGCATTTGGTCTAGTGTTGCTGATGTTACATTATGTACCTATTAAGAACTACAATGCCTGTGCATAAATGTCAAAGGACACAAACCTCTGTAAATACACGCCACCAATAACAGTCCTTCCAGAATAGGCACTGAGACAGCTTTCATTTTATATGAGTGCCTGTAAGTGGGACTTAACATAGACAGCCCTGACAGGCAGCCTGCAGGCCTGAATTTCTAAGTGTAACTTTGCTATTGGTTTGTTCAATGAGGTTAGGAGAGCCGCATACTCCTCTTCACATCTGTAAAACAAGGTTAGTCAAGGTTACCTCCTCTAAAAAGCTTTTAAATCTATGTAAACAAGTGCCAATGTAAGACTAAGTTGGGTTTTTTTGGGTTGTTTGTTTTTTCTTTTTTTTTTTTTAAACACTGAGAGGTTATAATTAAGCCATTCTTATACACCCAAATCCAAGGTTACACTTGAGCTCTAAAACTTCTTTTTCATAGATATGTATAGTCAGTATCTTGTGCAAATATACTGGTTTCTGTGTGTCACATGTCCTGAAGCTAAAAAGCGGGATGTTTGGTAGTGACCCAAGAGAGTATTTCTAACTGCAAAAGCCCCTAACGTTTCCACAAAAAAAGGGACATCACTGTGGAGACACTAATTCAGTATGAAATTTTAGAAATAGAGTTGTCTGGCAGGGAATTTACAACTACAGAAATCTTGGGGAAAAAAAAAAAGGTTTCAGATCCAAATCAGATATTGTGTCAAATAAACTGAGGATAAGAAATAGGAAAGAAGTTGGCATCCCTTCTAATGAAAGTCCATTAAGGATGCCGATAGACTGTGACTGCTTTTCTTACTAACTTTATTAATTAGGACCCTCCGGAAATTCAAAAGTAAAAAAAGAGGGTGAGAGGGAATGTTTGCCAGAATTGCTGGAGCATGTGCCAAAGCCCCTCACTTTTAAGACATGTACGCAAACCAGTAACATTTTATCTATTCCAGCACAATTGAGCTCAGTGGGAAAATTCCACTGAGTTTAGTTCACGTATCAATTTACACTTAAGGGTAAAGCAGTCAAGTGTCTTGTTTAATTGAATTGTTTTTATTATGGGTTCTCGTTTATCTGAACAGCATGGCATTCAGTACATTAAGGATGCCATATACGAAGAAGTTAATTCTGTTGGAAGTTATTAAAAACCAGGAAAAAACATTTATTTTTTTTTACTGATTATTTTCACATCTTCCAGAAACATATTAGGGTTTTCAAGACACTGCTTCTAACATTCATAAAGAGCAGCACCTTGCATGCTAACTAGGTGGTTTGTGGCTTTTTTTAGTCTGTGGTTTTCTTTCTGTTTTGTCATTTGGATTTTTTTCCCTTTTTGGTAAAAAGTCTAAATAGTTAAAACAAAGGAGGTGGGAAAGAAAAGGAAAAAATCTTGGGCAGAAACTATGCCATTCTTGATTTCCATCTGCCTGATTCTGATAGCTCAATGATTACAGAATTCATTTTTAGAGCAAGTAATTCGTGGAGGTTGCTTAAAAAATAAATATGTATTTCTGATCTGAAAAATTCAATCTGTTGTGACAAGAGCCAAAGGCATCCAGACCTTTGAAGTACTCCATTTACTTATATTGAAATAGTACTCCCTTTCAGGATAAGGAGTACTCAGAATATTTCAATGGGTTCTTAATCATCAAAGCAATTTGTATTTCAAGTAGCACCACACTAAATATTTTTAATAGAGAAATCTGAGAATCAGTTACGTAAAACAGAAATAAAACAGGATTATAAAAATCGCCCCGTTTGCTGTATTCCAAGTCATATATTTGAAAGCAACTCCTTCTCCCCAGGCTTAGTTTCAGACCAAATGACTCGATCTTGGTTGCAGCACACTCTGTGCAGTACCCTCTAGGTCCCTTGGAAGTTTCTACTTCTGCATCACATCTGCTCTCTGCACTTTCCTCCAGCTCCCTGCCCTCTGCCTGTGCTACAGGCTCCTACTTAGCTACCATGTGCTCTCTATCCCCTGCTCTGATACCTTCCTTACACAAGAAAATAAATCTACTCACTTCTACCTTGCCACTCCCTTTAGAGAGGAACAAAGTAATGAAAATAAAATACATTCATCACACACATACATTCTGGAACCAGTGTCATTCTCTGTTCTTCCCACGAAACATCAATGCAGGCAAGAGAACTCCATGACCATAACTGGGAGAAGCACAGTGGAACATACATCACTGTCTGCATCTGGTGATGTTTTGCATGCTCCGTGCAAGGATCTAAAGGGGTGACATTCCAGTGGACAAATGGTGTTTCAAAATAATATTAATTTATTCTGCAGCGTTGCACAATCTGCACTTAGAGGCCACAGATTGAATGGTACTATAGATCTCTCCAGCACAACCTCTTCTCCTACAATTGCAGAATTAAGTATTCATGAAGAGATTTCAGAGCTTTAAAATGACTGTAGAGCTTTCAAGATATGACACTCTGAACTAAGACACAGTGAAGTAACAAGTAATTACTGCAAAGGCAAAATTTATTTATTGAATATAACAGATACTTGCAATTATTTTTTCCATATCTCTACTTTCATAAATTAACTGAATTAAATGTCCAAAAAGGAACAGAAGTAATTAAAAAACCAACCAACCAACAAAAAAACACAAACAAAAAAACAACACAAAACCAAAACAAACAAACCCCCCAAAAACCCAAAAGGAAACATAAGATTTAATGATCGGTATGAAACAGAATAGCTCTATTCCTTTCCAGCCTTTTGGGTTTTAATCTAAGCATACAAGAAAATGGCTGCTAGTTACACTTTTCTGATCAATACAGGATTGTCTTTTAAAATAAAAAGCTTTTCAAGCTCAACTTGGTCCTTCATAACAAATGTTTTCTAGAGAATACAATTTTTGAAACCAATTTTTATTACACATTCTTTTAGCTCTGCCAATGACTGCAAAAAAACTCACCAGGACCAAAAAATTAAAATTTTAAAAAATACTGTGTTTTAATCAACCCTCATGCACAAATTCCACCATAAGTTTCCTTAAACAGAGTAATATGGAAACAATCTAACAAAGGTAACCCAGAGTACTCCAGCACAGCTGGGCTCTTCCTATTGTGTACACCTGCAGAACCAGGCTGAACTCATAGTTAGCTACATTCATTGGATTAGCACTAATATATGCTCTTTTATAGAAATAAAGCACATGGAAACTCAATGTGGAAATACTGAGAAAGTCAGAAACCATCTTTACTTAAAGTCCTCCATGCCAAGAATACCGAAGTCCATTATGCGGATGGTATAGACCAAGCAAAGGGCACTGTCAGCCCAGCTACGCTGTAGTCTCCACTACAGAGGATCATGTTGGAACATTAAGCTGAATTTGTAGATTTGCTGGACAGTCAGGGAATCCTCTCTGCAGTGAATGGTCAGTGAATGAACCCTTTGCTCGTATGCGACTGCACCCTGTTGTACGGACTGCGCACACCATGAAGAGGTGCAAACCCACACACAGGTTATACACTGACTTCAGAGTCACTGTACCTCATTTTTTTCTTACTTTGCAAGGGAAATCAAGATAAACTGTGCCCACTAAAAACACTCTCACTCAAAATCGTTCTCCCATAAGGTTAGACTTGACATTCCTGAGTAATGGAATGGAGGTTAGTCCTTAACTGAATCAAATTACAGGACACTGCTTCTTATTTGAGGGATTGCTCGGAGACAAAAAGTATGACTTCAGTTTTTCTTATTATGTGGAAAGGGAAGGAGGAGGGAAGCATTTGTTTGTTTCTTTGGCTGGAAGGGTATTTTATTACACATAAGGCAGTGAATGCATTGACGTATTTATTTCCCAAGGGAAGTGACAAATCGGTATATACCAGGAGAAACTTTGTCACTTGTCCTAGAACAATCCCCTCTGTTGCTCTGGGTGACTGCATATGCTCTGCCAACAATTTTATTTTTATTTCTTTTTGTACAGCTTTTATGATGTTTGCCATTAGATTGCTAACATCACAGATAACACACACAGAGCCAACACACAGAGATATACTCGGGACTTGACAAGGTTCTGATTTCTTTGCTCAACTTGGAGAAAAACGGAAGTGTATTTATTTTTCTCTTCCTGGCATCTTCAGCACCTTTTTTCATTACTGTAATATGATGCATATAATGTTTTTCAACCACACATACTTACAGATAAATCTTGGAAACAAGCCAGTCTTAGTGTATTAGTTTATCAAATCTTTTTTTATATATACCTTCTTAAATATCCCATTACTGTGGCATATAAGACTAACACACTGGCTATGGATGTACCATTTTGCCACTTTAACTTAAAAAAAATCCATTCAAAATTAGGCACTCAAAGTCATTCTACAAAGCCAGTGCTTTTGTAACACAGGAAACTATTATCTTTGAGTACGAATTTAGGTAACTACACCTATTTTTTGTTACTTGTATATTTACATTAAATTATAATTCTTTACTTTGCTACCTGTAAACATCCCTTTGTTACCTTTTTTTTTTTGGGTTTTATTTTTTGGGGGGGGGCAGTTGGTGGGGGTTTTTTGGGGGGGGGGTTGTTTTTTAGGGGGTTTTGTTTGTTTGTTTGTTTGTTTCTGTTCAGCTCAGGTTTATTTAAAGCACATAATACTATAACTGGATACAATGCCCTAAGTACTGCATTCTGGGCCACAGGCCCTGTACTGAGAATGTGTCCTTTCCACTCCAAGGCAATAAAGAAAATGTGTCATGTCAGTCTCCTTAACCGTTTTACTGTTTTCGCCTTGTGTTTTTTATGTTGCTAAAGTGCTGAATTGTGTGGGTGTCACGGAGGTACACGAAAACAGCTTCGCTCAGGTAACAAAATCAGACAAGCTTTAACTGGCAACCAAAACCAGTGGCCAAAACTAAGACACACCAACTATGCTTCCATGGGTTCACTGTGCCTACTTGGGATATTGTTACTATGCGAACAAGGATGATGACCCAAAATTTGCACCCATGCACTGAAACATGTGGAGCCAGACCACCAGATCAGGTTACTCCACCCAAAGGGCCAAAGGATGACTCAGGGACATCCAGCAGAAAAACAGTCACTCACCTGCAGGTGGTGTGAGGGCACCTGGCCCAGGAAGTCTCTGTGGGCAGTGTCCAAGTTTCCAGGGCAAGGCTTCACCTCACAGACCCGCTACCTCCAGGAAACCTGTTGTGGGAGGGGATCCCATATATGAGCAGGTCAGCTGAGGCTCATGGCCATACACGGCCATGGTCACAGCCATGGTCACGGCCATGGTCTCTGGGCTGAGGGTCCCGTCATTTGGCCAAAGGGTCCCACCCTTCTCACTGCTCCCACTGGGTGCAGCAGCATGGGTTGTGGTGCACCTGCCTGTTGTGGTTGAACCCTGGCCATCAACTCAGACCCACACAGTTGCTGGCTCACTCCCTGCCATTGGGATGGAGAGAGAATCAGAAGGGAAAAAGTGAGAGAACTTTGAGATAAACATTTGAGATGGGTTAAGATAAAAACAGTTTAACAGGTAAAGCAAAAGCAAAGCAAACAAAGAAATTTGTTCACTACTTCCCACCGGTGGGCAGGTGTTCAGCCATCTCCAGGATATGAGGGCTCCATCACATGTAATGGTGACTTAGGAAGACAAATGCCATCACTCTGAACATCCCCCCTTCCTCCCCCGCCCCCTCCCCCATCCCTCTTTCTTCCTCCAACTTGATATATTGAGCAGGACATCATATGGCCTAGAATATCCCTTTGATCAGCTGTCCCTGCTGTACCTTCTCCAATTTCTTGTGCACCCCCAGCCTCCTCACTGGTGGGGTGGGGTGAGAGGCAGAAAAGGTCTTGACTTTCTGTAAGAACTGCTCACCAATAGCTAAAACATCTCCACATTATCAAC
>WBMV01000649.1:1017309-1095834 GCA_013396655.1 Campylorhamphus procurvoides
ATCATATGGCCTAGAATATCCCTTTGATCAGCTGTCCCTGCTGTACCTTCTCCAATTTCTTGTGCACCCCCAGCCTCCTCACTGGTGGGGTGGGGTGAGAGGCAGAAAAGGTCTTGACTTTCTGTAAGAACTGCTCACCAATAGCTAAAACATCTCCACATTATCAACACTGTTTCCAGCATAAATATGAAACACAGGCCCATACCCAAATTAACGCTTCCCCAGCCAAAACCACTACACTGCCACAGCCATGGTGTGGTGCTGTAAGATATGAAAATAAGGGCATGAAAGGCTGGTGGTGGCCATATATTGGCCAGCAGGGCCAGGGTGTTCGTGTGATGCGCTCCTGGCACATTGAGGTTTGCTGTCGTGCTTGTTTGTGGGTTTTTTTGGGGGGTTATTTTTATTGTTGTTTTGGGTTTGCTTGCGGTTTTTTTTGGTGGGGGAAAAGAGTTTATTTTAAGTTCCTGTATCAGGTAAGCAGGCACCTTTATGGAAATGTTTTGCCTCAGAAGTTCTTACATGAGGTGACTGATGAAATAGAATGAACCAAATTAGATCAATGGGTCAAATTCATTTTGAAAGTAAAAGACCATGATTCTATTTCTTTCAATGAAATTCAATTAAATTCATGATTATAGCAAAGCAACATAATATAAAGAGATCTTATGTGATATACCATATCTGGCAAGTATGGAACCGACAGAATAAACAACAAAATCCTTCTGTGCAGGTTATGTCTTCTTCAGCGAGCTGCTGCATTGACTATAAAAGCTGCTGGAACTTGTAACTTGTTCCATAACATACATGCAAGCAGCTGATGCATGAGTAATTTACTTGAATCAGGTCTCTTCATTGCTGCACTTCAACTAGGAATGAAAACGCAAAAGTTGTTTGGCACAGCAGAAAGCTCCCTTAGCTGGAGAAAAGCTGTTGGATCCCACTGTTCACAGTATTTGATCTTAAAACACTAGAGGGCTGCACACCTTGAAATTTCTGTACAGCTCTACCCTGTTATGCAAGCTGGCTTTCATAGTCTCTCCTGTCTAAACAGATTACAAGTTTTGCTTTCCTGTAGTGTTACTCCCCCTCAGCTCTCATTCTGCAATGGAAGAGGTAGCATTACTGCTGCCTCTCAGCTTCAGTTCCATTTGCAATAAGAAAGTAAGGAGGGTTTTTTTCTAGAATTTTCTTCCATTTAAAATAAGCATATTGTATGCAGTTCTCTAAAACACTATCCTCACTCACACTGACTTTATTTCAGGTTCAATTCTGAAGTTACGTAAGTGAAAAAGAGACTCATACAATGAGGATAAACAACATCTTCACAGGGCAACTTCAATTTCAATTTTGTATATGAGCCTGATTGACCTAAGTGAAGCTTCCTGTTTTAGCAACAGATTATTTGTTGTGATAAACTACCCTTTGTCTCACCTTTGCTGGAGCAGAAGTGAGAATAAAATAACAGACTAAAGAACTGCAAATATTCCTTCCTCTCCCTCCTCAATAAAGTTAAGGGAAGTTGCACATTTCATATTTGCTACCAGGATTTATCATATATTCTGTAGCCTCTTCTGTGATTTTTGGCTCTTACTCATAAGAATGCATGAGTATTTTGAGGAAGAAAGCCATGTGGCTCGTAAATAAAATATACGTGCAGCTTCCTAGTTGCAGGGAAGAGTTTGAAAATATCACCCAGGTGGACTCAAACTGTTCTAAAATCAAAAGATAAACTAAATAAATATGAACTCAGTTATTTTTATACGCTGAATGTTCTCTGAGAAGTCTGGAGTGCTCGAGGTTGTCGCTGTTTGTTTTTGTTGCCAGCAGACTACTGAATTGTGATCTTTGCCTTGCTGGAGGAAGGTAAGGCAAATTAAAGTCACTGAATCTGTCTGCAGTAGGTCACCTTGAAAGGGGCAACCCTTAAAGAAAGTATTTCTCTCTGGAGGATGGTTTCTGAGAAAGAAAAAATATCTATGGCTTAAGACTCAGGAAGAGCAAAAAAATATTGAGAAGATAAGCATATAAAGCAGATATTTTCTAGGTAGAGCAATATGTGCAACCAGATAAATATGAGAAGGCATGCAATTACACAGCTACTGACTTGGGGGAAGAAAGACTCCAGCAGTTTATTTTATTTGTACAGAAAAAGTTAGTTATGCACGCTCCTTGAAACTGGCCCAAGAGCACAGTTTAGAGAGAAGTAGAGAAAAAGACAGCTTTACAGCACAGAAATATTCAGTCATCCATGAAGGAGAGATGAAAATGAATGCAACAAACCCAAACTCCCCTACAATCCAAATGAATGGCCATCTACTTTGAGTTCTGGTGTTATCTAAATCATGTGTTCAAAATATAATTTCAAAATATAATTTAAATTTCAAAATTATTTAAAACATTTGAAACTTTCATAATCAAAACTGACATCTACCAAAATTTAGAAATTCTGTTGTATTAGAAGGCCTTTTTTTTCCATTTTTCTTACTAAGTATTTTAAATCGGTATTCAAAAATAAAGGATGTATTTAGTTCAAGTTATATGTATTTTAGTTCCACGTGTGTTGAGAATGACTTCTGCCACAGCATATGCGGAGCAGAGACAGAGCATTATCCATACTGCACATCGTGGAGAAAGAAGCTCCTGGAGACAGGATCAGCGCTGTGACAGCTTCCAAAGGACCAGAGACTTTATAATTCAGCATTACTTGCGTCTTTTATGCACGGGTTTCCCCTGTTTAGATTGTAACCCCTAGAAACCTCCTGCACACATGCGAAAAGAGTGTTCCTTTTTCCCGGGTATCCAGCCCCACCCCCCCCTCCCGACCTTATTAGATGCATCACCTGTCAATCCCTATCCCTGGGTTCCCACTGGGTTTTGGTCCTCCTGCTCCCTTATTGGCCCCTATGCCCCCCAAACCACACCACTCCCCCTGAACCCTTACCCAGTCGCACCCTACCTCCCTGACCCTGCCCGAAGGGCTTGAATACCCTGGACACCGGTAATTAAAGGCTTTTCTATGACCACTCAATCTCAGACTGCTGCATCTCTTGACTCCCGACCACATGGGGATTTCGCAATCCCCTCCAGACCCCAAGAGGCCATGGGACAGTAGAGGAGCCGGCTCTCCCTCACCACAGCTGTTACACGTGAGTTCATAAACGCTTTACAAAGTAATTCCAAGAAACTTCTGAAATTAGACTTAAACTATGTGTGATCAATAAGGCTCCCAAACCTTGCAGGCACATTATCAAGCGTACATGGTTTAAATCCCGTAACAGAAGTAAAATCCTTAAAATCACTCTGCTGCTTTTTTTTACCAGAAGCAGATGCATGCTGGCTGACAGTAAGATTGGGAGAAAGATAGAATTTACTCAATTATTTCTTTATTTAATTATTTGACACTTAAATAATTAAAAAAACTCCAACTGTCAGTCTCCTTCATTTTAAAAACATAAGATGTTCATTTGGTTACTCTGACCAATTCATAAACAATTAGTATAATAACACTGGTTTCTGTCCCACAGCATATACATGTATTCTTTTGTGACTTACCTTTACATCATGTGCAAATGAGATCTTGGGAAGCAAACTCATCATGCTCTTATTAACTAAAAACCTGTCCTCAGTGGTTAAAAGTATGTCACAAATCAAGGATAATTCACCTTAAATCCACTCATTATGCTTCTGAAAGGCAGGACTGTTACTTATATCTTTTGGGTTTAGACAAGGCAGATGAATTTTGATGACAAGTATTTATATTTCTTTTCATAGCCCCTAATTTGATCTCCCTTGTCTTTCAGCTGTGGGCTACAATAACCTCTCCTGTTCAAAGCTCATCTTTGAAACAAGGATGTTTAATGTAGGACTACATATCTAGTTTTGAGGAATAACTGTATTATGTTCATTATTTTTTCACAGCAGACCTCTAACTTATTCTTCTTCCCATTCCTCTCTTGACTGCGTGGAAGAATGGTGGATGCCTTGTAGATGAAAGTTTATAGTGGAAGAATTGCAGTAGTGAATATTCAAAACCTAATCCTCTACCCCTTCATTCATAGATAACTACAGAAGGAGTGAGTGGAGCAAATATATATCCCTAAAAATAACTGAATCTTTTTTCATATCTGTCCTCATTTTTTGTCATTATTTTTATAAATGTAGGCCACATGGGGCTTCCAGACAATCCCTCTTTACTTTGCCAGCATGCATTCATCCTAAAACCATTTCTGCCCTGGCCATGAAGATATATACATAAAGTCAGATGAAAGAAGAGGTATTGCTTCAAAGAAAAGATGTGAGAGACCTTTCACTCTTCCTTCAGTCTAGTCACACAGAAGCTTGGCTGATCACAGTAAAATCTGAAAACAATGTAATTCAAGTATTTTTAAGGTGTTGAAGTTAGTAGGATCACTGCTTCTGTAAGAATTCTGTGAATGGAAAAGATACAGGCTCCTGTAAAAGGCATCCAAACCTATTCAAACACAACTCTGAAAAATGTTGTCATCCATTTAATAATCTCCACCTGAGACAACACAATCAGCCTCTCAGATTGTTATCTTTATTAAAACAACAAAGCTCTTAAACAAAATGTACTGGATAAATAATCTGTTGCACTGATAACCATCACACTGCCTGAAAGAATGGCTTAGCAACATTAGTACCTTCAGAACCCGTAGGCATAATAATTCAAATATGAATTATGCTAATTTACTTACATTCTGACAGAATTAAGGATTATGCTGTTTTAATACTAATTTTTTTAAAAAGTAGATTTTCCAAAACTGGATGAAAGCAATAAACACAAATGATAAATCACAGAGAGCTTAATTTTCTGATGTAAAATATAACGGTAAAACGGACAACAAACAGTCGACCTCTTGTTTCCTCGTTTTCTGTAATGCAGTCATTGAGGTGAAACTCTCAGACATATTCCTTCAATTTTTCAAAAGCAAGAAAATGAATAAAATACCCTTTCAGTGATCCTGGTATTTAAATAAATGACATTTTTAATAGGAATGCACTTTTGCCTCCACTTTAGAACCTTTTTCAATTCTTTCCGAACAGCCGTTGTTTATGACAAGGAATGACAGACCATTTCCATTTCTATCTCTGATTCCTGTTGCCAGGTCATACTGTCACATGCAGAGGGAGAGGGAAAGGGCAGTTCACTTTGGCACCCAGGTTTTATCTGCAGTAGCCAGTGAGCTGATGGACTGGCACCCAAGACTAAGCATCCAGGCCCATCATGCCTGTATGTGAACATCCTATAACAAAGTGATTCCATTAATAGCAGTCTTTTGTTTCTGCACTCAGCTGCATTTGATGAGAACAGAGCCAATGAGTCTTTTTGCTAAGATGTTCCAGCATTTGGTCCTAATCAGTCGTGCACAAATTTGGCTGATCCTTGGGGGAGAGTATAGGAATGTACCAGAGGACCATTTTGGTGCTTATGCTCTTCCCAGTATGTTGGCAATTTCTGACTCAGGAGAAGGGAACCCTCAGGAGACTCCATCTCTCACCTGCAGTTTGGACCTACCAATCTAGAAGTGTTTATTTGAAGAGAAGGGCCAGGCAAATAAGGATAACTTTGAAATTAATAGTGCAGTATATGAGTATTTGTAAACTTATTATGCAACTCTCTTTACCATTTCAATGGGCTATTGATACTAGCTTAGATGAAGTTTATTAAATGAATTCACTCTTTGGACTAGTTTGCCTTTTGAGGCTGCTGGCAACTATATAAAAAATGTACAACAAACCATACAATTCCTCAGCATTATGATCCTATATATCTAGGAACAGCTATTGTGAGTGCCAGTGGCTGTCTAAGAATATCTGCATGCTTATTGTTCCCCCCTGAGGCTATAAGCATTGTCTGAAATGAAAACTCTGTGTCTTGAGTATCGCTTGAGAACTGTAATTACAGCTATAGAGGAATATACCATACTGACTCTCAAGTAATTGAAAACAACTGACAGGCAAATGCATTCTATGTCCATTGCTCTGATATCAGATCCTCTGAAAGTTAAAATGCATAGGCAATGGGCCAATCTAGGCTCAGAGCTAGAGGATTGAATATACTGATATCAACAGAATTATAGCTTTTCATATTGTTCGTGATTTTGGCCCAATGTCTTCAAACAGAACCAAAATAAGTACTGGGAAAAAAAAAAGAAAACAACTAAAAACCAAGCACTGCATTTTTAACATTGTTAGTTCTAAATAATAACCACAGCTTTTGGCATACAGCTGAGTGCTTTTTCTAACAAACAGACCATATCTCCTGATAGAAACCAAAGTCCATAGAGTTGTCAGAGAATCCAGGCTCAAGATATGACTGATAAAAATACAGAGACAAATATGAATAGAAGAATTGAAGACCCTAAACCATGATTGAAATTTTACAGCACGTTGATAATAAAATTCCTTGAGATTGTTCAGAAAACATCTCAAGCCATCAAGATCCACTAAAAACAAAGATATTTAAGGGAATTGTCAAAGTACAAAATACGTATGCAAATAAAATAGTAAGAACAACAAGATTATTTCAGATTAAGCTGTCATCGCAATGTAAACTAATTAGGAGCATTTACATTCATGGTTCTCCAAATTTTTTTCTGGCAGTCAGGATAAATTAGTGGCCACCTCTGAAGCCAAAGCAGCCTCATAATTTGTTGCAATGGGTTAGGATTTTACTCTTGGCTGAAGTTAGTTTATTTTTATGCTCTATGGGAATTCCATGAGAGACAAAAGATTTTTGAAAAATTCAGGTTCATCTTCTGAATCAACCTTCTCAAAGACAAATGCAAATAGAGTCAAATTGATATCATCCCAATTCTCCCATATCTGTATTTTAAAAGAAAAGTAATGAATTGCTGTTTTGCCCTTTGTTGGTTCACAGATAATGGAATTGTTAAAGAATTTTACTAATAATCAATTCAGGTAGTAATAGGTTAAGAATTTCAATTAAGACAGAAAATTTTAGGCATTTTAACAGCCAAAAATGAACTGTCATTCTTAGTAAGAACAATTCCTAGTATTTTGTAGGGCAATTTAATCTTAAATATGGGTATCATCAATAATCTCATCACCAACTTTATGAAATACTTTAACAGAAGCTCAACACATTACAT
The DNA here is from genome assembly GCA_013396655.1 of Campylorhamphus procurvoides. Classification (NCBI taxonomy): domain Eukaryota; kingdom Metazoa; phylum Chordata; class Aves; order Passeriformes; family Dendrocolaptidae; genus Campylorhamphus; species Campylorhamphus procurvoides. Next base: position 1,024,446 of record WBMV01000649.1, read on the forward strand.
CAAAATGCTAGCAAGAAAATTCCCTAGCACAGTCGAGAGATATTAATCTCATCTGAGTGTGAACCATACAGCTGCATTTTCTAATTAGACGTAAAAGACATCATACTTGGGGTGATCTCCTCTATAATTAATCTGTAACTAAACATGCAGCAACAGAACTGAAAATATTAATGGATTTAGCGTTAACTGTATTAGTAGCTAATTTACATGCTTTAAAACCCATCAAAATTGCGTGTGAAATGTAAATCAATGTAAAATTGAAATGTAAAAATGGTCTCAATGTAAAATATTACAAGATGTCAGAAGAGTTAGTAACTTGTCTTTTTTTTTTTTTTTAATTTTAATTTGGATTTACAGAATAATGCAGGAACATGTGTTCCCTTCATTTTTACTGTTCCAGTTTTGAAGTTGTACAAAGGAGGTCTTTTTCCATTTTGAAACAAGTAATAAAATCTGAATAGCTAGAAGGTGGTATTAGCCATATCACCAAGATTTTTAAAGAGCTGTTTACTACATCAACTGATATTGCCAAATAGGAGCAAAAAAAAAAAAAGCTATCTCCCTTGTTTTGAAATGTGCCATTAGATTTTGTTCTGCTAAACGCCCATTAGTCAGTTCTTCCAAAAGAAAAGAGAAACCTCAAAGTTAAAACTGTGAATGCAAGAACTAAATAACGGGCAAGATCAACATGAGAAACAGCTATTCCAGCTTAACCAGGCTTGAATAAATTGAGAAAACTAATCTAAGCATCTTGAGGGACTTTATTCAGAGCAAGGATTAAGAATGAGAGATATGCAAAGGACATTAGCAGACATGAGTGGTAAGAATTCAGGAGGGCCACACAGGAAACTGTTTGCTTAGTTGGAACCCCCAAACCCTCCTAATCAATTTTCTCAGTACCACAAGGTGTCCAAGCTCTTTTACCTCCCATGCTCTAGTGTCTTTTCTCAGTTAATTGACTTAACGCAATGTTTAGGTTACACACCATGTCTGACTGATTAATTGCCATACTTTTCAGACAGGCACAGAGAAGAAATTATCTTTTAAAAGGCAGCCTAGTATGTCCTTCTTTGTTAAATCTCTGATCACTAAGGTCTGTTCATGTTAAAAATTGTTTTAGCGTTGTTCTTGTTTATGACAATAAATGTAGGGTTACATTTTCTAAACAACTAGGAAGTCTTAATTTGGAATTCGCTTGAAGATTCAGTATTATTTACTGGATTTCAGTGCTTTCAGCATTTACTGTGCTAATCACAGCTGCATTATATTTTGACAATGATAAACTGCAAACTGTATCTGATACATTTATAATACTTTGTAGGCATACAATAGATTGAAGAGCGGCAGAAGAGAATACAATAGAACTGAAAAGACAAAATACTTGAGCATAATTTTATCATGTTAGCAAACCTTCACTACTCTCATGAAAACAGGAAGAGCAAAGGTTTTATAGTGAAAACTTGAATGGCTTAATGACAGCACTTCTCAACAACTCAGCCCTTCATATGATGCTGTAAATGCAGACTGACTAACCAGTTCTTCAGAGAAAAAAATCCTATTGAGAATAGATACTTTTAAGAAAAACTGTTTCATACTGTTCCAAAATGAGTCAGACCCAATTTTAGCAAACTGTGACTGGTATTCTATTCGCTGGTGACCTTATTTCAGATGAACACCTGCTCTTCCCTTCCATATTCAGTCTCTTCAAGAGCTACCTGAAAAAACTGTGATGTCAGCCTCTCACACAAGCTTTTCTCCTTTTGATTGCTATTTCTATCCTACTCTTCGTATTTTATACTTTAAGATGTTTCATGGATAACAGTAGTGTGTGTGTGTGTACACAATGTTTTTATACCTTCTTATTAGCATAGAATGATCTCAATTTCATAATCTATTGAAAATATACCACTTGTAAAGAGGAATGGTAAGGTTCATATCCAAGCACTAGCTTTAGTTTCAGTTGTGACTATTTTACATCCTTGTTAGGAACACTGGCTCCCCCCAGTCTTGCAATGTTTTTCATTCATGTGAAGTCTCTAATTTTAACATTTCCTTCAGTTTTGTTTCTTCTACCATAAGAGGAATTAGCATGTTAGTTAGCACAGTTATATCCTTTACACTTTATTTGCACAAGTATGATTTCCACTACGCATAAAGTGTAAGACTAATTCTCATATTAGCAAAAGACAATTTATTTTCCTTGAGAGTTTTAAAGTCTTCTAATAGACAAATTCAGATGGATGCCTAAAATAGCCCTCTTGTTTCATACTGTGGCAAGAATCCAGCACCATAAAGCAAGCTTCAAACCTTCAAAAATGTACCAGCCAGCAGCCCTATTTCACAGAAGCACAGAATGGTTGAGGTTGGACGGGACTTCTAGAGGCCATTTAGTCCAACTCCCCGTGCTCAAGCAGAGACAAGTAGAGCTGGATGCCTTGGACCATGTCCTGATGGCTTTTGAGGATCTCAAGGATAGAGACTCCCAGTTATGCTGGGTAACCTGCACTCATGCTTTGTCATGCTCACAGTGACAAAGTGTTTCCCCATGTTCAGGAGGAAGGTCCTGTGTTTCAGTGTGTGCCCACTGCCTCTTGCTCTGTCCCTGGGCACCACTAAAAAGATGTATCTTTCCACCCTCTGTTTAGGTATTTATAGACATTGGTATGGTTCCCATGAGCCTTCTTTTCTTCAGGCTGAAGAGTTCCACCTCTCTCTGACTTTGCATCACTGGAGAGATGCTCAAGCTCCCTAAGCATCTGACTGGCCCTTCACTGGGGAGTCTATCCTTGATACAGTACTTAAAGTATGGCCTTTACAGTGCTTGGACAATATCTAATGTAACAGAATCCATCTCCAAGACTAAGGCTCCTAAAAGTTATCAATGGACTCCTAAAACTATCTTCCTTCTGTGTGAGTTTTCTACTTTGAAATTTCTACTGTTTTGACCTTATTATTTAACATTTAACAGTCTTTATTTTCACATTTCTTTATTTAGGCTATATTTGACTATAAAAAATATATTTCGTTACTTTTGAATAGATTTATTTCCATGCTCATTAAAAATGTAAACATTTATCTGATTTTGTATTCATCTTCATTAATATAAATATCTTAATATATAGATATATGTATATTTGATATACATGTGATGTGTTTTCTAGAATATTGTATATAGCAACTTGTAACCTAATTGATTTCAGTGCAGCCATGATAACTCACATCAACTAAGATTCTGATCCCCTTTTCCCAGACATGCTTTTGTTCATTCTGCACTGCTATTTTATGACATGCTAGGGTTGAATTCCCTGAAAACAACCAAATTTAGAACAGGCACAACATAGGAGCAATGAAAAAGTTTTTTTATTCGTCCTTGTTTGCCCTCTCCTTCACAATATCCTTGACCCAAAATAACCCCTCCTAGGCATGATATTGTAAAACAGTCTCAATGCTCATTCAGCTTTCCTTTTATTGTTGTCTGTAAGCTAATTAATGCGCATCAGTTTTTCCCTCTACAGCAGAAATTGAACTGATCCAATATTAAATTGATAATATATATATACCAGAGACAGGAAACTGAAATATTTTTTTAAAATATTTCAAAACCAGATTTCTTTACTAATTTATTCTGATATATTTGGTTACACACTCTATTCATACTCAGTCATATTCACATTGAAATTCTAATAAGCATTAAGATTCTGTGGGTTATCTTCCAGCCATCTGTAAAAACTTGAAGACAACCACAGACAGATTGAAGGAGGAGGTTTCCATGCCACACCTTAAGCTATTTTTGTGTATATTATCTGCCAACTTGGGGAGCAGCTATTAAAGGCTTTTTTTTTTTTTTTGACAGTGGTTCTGATGATGGAAGTATCATTAAAAGAGGGAAAAAAGCAGCCATATATAAGTGAGAGATACACAGCCTAAAGGAAACAACAAATCATCACTTTTTCAAACAACTTTGAGGTGTTTGCTAATATGGTAGCAATCTGCTGTGAAGTCAAGCTGTAAATAGATTCTTTTGTGTTAGATTTGCATGCACAAGATGTTAATCAGTTCAGAGGCTCAGACATTCATGTTCTTCAGAATTATAACAAAAAAGCTCTTTGACATCTCTATAAATGGAAATACTCTGAAAGAATTGTAGAGAGCATTTTATCTCATTTTCATGTACAGAACATTAGCTATCACATGTAAAAGATCAAAAACAAAAGAAAAGCTTAAGTACTTGGCTAATTATACACACCAGTGCACAAACTATGCGGACATTGTTTGGCTACATTCCACCTACTTATAGCTAAAATTCAGCAGCTTGAGAAATGTGATCTACCTCTAAGCATTTGGATTACCAAGCAGAGCACTTTCTCTCACAGAGTTCCTGTTCGTCATTCATCAGGTATACGAATAGTTCAACAGACTCATTGTAAAAAAGGGGAAGAGAATAAGGATTTCAAAGACTGTTTCCTTGACCACCCTCATTTCTAGGAAAAGACACTTCTTATGCCATTTATCATCAGATTATAAGCAAATCTTCTAGTCAGAACAGTTTCTATATCCCAGATGCCAAATTATAGGCTCAGACACATGACATGCATTACTGAGGAGCTTAAACAATCAAATTCTATTTTTAATACATGCAGATATTAAACTGCACTTAAGTTCAGCTCTGACTCTCAATATGTTGAATTCCTAGTCTTTTTTGTATATGAACAAATCAAACCCCTTGTGTATGACTATTATGAGATGACTGGTTCTTTCTTTGAGGTCTGTGCTTACCACGTGCATGCAACCACTTTTTATAGCATCCCTTTAGTATAGCTATCATTCTTATTCATATTTTTTACTTCAGAAGACATCCATTCACTCATATTTCAGAAGAATGGTGCAAGAATCAGCTCGCTTATGAAGTCATAGTGATTACTATAGTTTTTACATAATTTTTTTTCAGTAGTGAATAGGTGGATTTGGTAAGCTACCCAGAGAAAATCCCAATTTTAAACAATTTAATACCTAAGTCAACAAGTAGCATGAAAAGATGCAGAAGGGATGTATAAAAAAGTGCCTTGGAAGGTACTACCCCTTCAAGAATCATGAAAAAGTGAGAAAAGAATGAGGAACTATCTCCTATCAGGTGAAAGCAAGAGAAAGTGGTTGCAGCAAGAAATATATGCTGAGGGGAAAAAAAAGAGTTATTCTAAACAGTATTGACTTTCTGAATGTTTTTTACCTCTGCAAATCCTAATGCAAATCACCTTACCAACGGTCTCTTCATAGCATTATCTCTGTCTTCTATAAGTTGCAGGGTCTGAAATAATCCCAAAGACCTGAGTGCAGCTGAAGGATAAATCAATTCACAGGTAAAGGCCAGATGATCCACAATTCTTCATCCAAATTTCCACAGGATTACATTGGTATAGAATCCTTTTATGTTCCTGTGTAATTCCCCAGTGATACTTCGGATTGTGGGAAAAAAAAATCTACCATAAACATGGCTACCTTATTTTTTTTTCCATAACTGAATCTAAGAAGGGCCAATATTCCTTTCTTTCTGGAGCCAGGAGTAGCAGGTCAGCCTGGTGCTGCCAGCAGGTCACCCTGGTGCTGCAGGTCAGTTCATGCTAGCCCCTCACTCTGCTGCTCCAGTGAAACAGCAATATCATTGTATGACCAAATCTATGACAGAATTAAAGAACCTGACAGGCTGAAAAAGTTCTACTCACTCCATGAAAGTGGAGTTATCACTTTAACTTTGATTATTGTAAAGGAATTGAAGAAAGAAGTTGGTATATCCCCTAGGGCACTCACCCGGGTAAATTCTCACCTGGCTGCCACCTCACCTGTGTTAAATCTATGTTGCATCACAAGACAGGTAAGTTTTGCTAAGTGATGTTGTAAAGAATGATGGAATCAAGACAAAGACTTGCAGGTTTCCTGGTGAGGAAACACATCCTTTAAGAGTCAGATTGCAGCAAGACTTCTTGGATGTCAGTTTGGGGGGGATAGGACAGGTATGTGCCTCAGCCCTTGTTTGGTGACCTTGCTGTGTGAATATGGGCGTTCTGCCATAGAATAAGATTAAGCATTCAAGGCAAGATAAAATTATCTTATCCTTAAACAAATGTCCCTTTCAAAAGCTTAATATAAAGCAGGTCTAGAAAGTCTGCAGCTATAATGATTTCATGTTTTGCTGATCCCAGCCTTTCTATTGAAAGACTTTTTAGTGGTCCCTAGTGAAAAGTTGAGATCAGCATTTAAATGCAAGTCTGTCTTTTTAACATAAGTCTTCAGCAGTCCAGTAACTCTCAGATATATACTGAGAATTTAAAAATAGTCATGCATGGGTATATATATACACATATATATGTGAAATGCATACTACACTTTTTTATGGCTGATGACTGTACGTTCAGACCTATTTTTTCAAAATAATTGTAGTTTCTCTGGAATTTTTCTCTTTTTCTCTGTTAATGAAGATGCAAACCTATTGCCTAACAAGATCATTTTTCTTGTTTGAAACACCTCTTTCTGCAGACAGTTAGGGACCAATTATAGACATTTTCTATCTCCTTCTAATTTCTATACTTAACATCCTCTCCTAGGTAACAGGGATGCTACACATGTCAGGGGGAATACCAGGCAAATACACTGTGTTCTTTCTAACTCTGTATAAGTAATCCTTAACATCTATTTTAACATGATAGATAATTTTTACTCTAAAGTAAACTAGGACTCTCATGAAAGAAAAGCAGAAATCTGAAACACAGGATAGCAATTTAGGTTGTGCAACATTCATCTTCTATAACCATTATTTTCTTCCTCATTTCCCTTCTGCAGAAACTCCAGATGGTAAAACTCTTCTAAGCAAAAGGCTAATAAAATCCTCTTCTTTGTGCTGTGCATCCTGCTAATTGCAGCATTTAATACTAAAGAAATTTTCTTTTTCATTGGAAGGCCTTCTGGTAAAGCTGATTGGTGCAAAGGGTTTTATGTTCTAAGGTTAAAAGGGCCACTATCCTGCTCATTGAGCTCCTTCTCTTACTTCGTCATTTAGAGAAACCTGGCTAAATCAATCTTAGCCTCCCTAAACACAGTATACCAGACTTGGTGCCCTGCATATCACAATTTTACTTTCCACTGTGCCAGTGAAGCAATGTGTGACCTTGTCAAACCTCATCAAGTAATAAACATGAAGATCAGGATTTCCAGACAAGGGTTCCACACCCCTAAAGTCCTGACTTCAAAGGGGCTCCCCCCATGCTTCCATCAGAAAGAGCATATACTGCAGTATCTGTGCCTAGAAATTTTTCTTAGCCTCTTTTTAGCTCATGCTTCAGTTAATCTACTAAGCATCTCTGTGCATTTCCCTGATCTTTCAGTCAGTATATGCCTCCTGTCTCATCTGCTGCCTCCTATAACTGCTGAATTTCTGGAAGATTCAGTTCAGAGTTGACTGTCAAGATCTCCTTGAGCCCCTTAGTTCTTCTGTGTTCTTTACCATGGCTGAACACAAGGCATTTAACCTCTCAACTTTGATTTTTGCCACTTGTAAAATGGGAAAAATAATCTTTAGTACCTGCCATGAAAAAAGTCAATATTTATCACTGGTAACCAGAATGTATAATCCAAGATATCGCACTTGGGCCTCCATCTTTCTCTCCTCAAAATCAATGCAAATTTTTCACTGACTCAAGGAGAGCAGCATGTAGTGTTTGTTTTTTGATGAACCTAGAAATACTGTGACAACTGAAATACTAAAGTGCTGTCAGTCATTGGCTTTTAGACAGATGTTCAGTAACAGTTATGACTTATTGCCACTACTGTCTCAGAAAGGCACCATGAGAATGAATTCAATTTTGGTTTTATAAGAGAATTAAGCTTCTCTCTTTCAAAAAAAAAAAGGTACTGTGGGAATTGTACCTGTTTGCATGCATAAAAGCTGATCCTGTCCACACAGCAGTCACTGAGAGTATGAACTGGCTTCAATGCAATAAAGATAATACCTTTATTAACCCTTGTGTTATCCCACATATTATATGATTAGAAAGATTTCAATCTAGCATAATGACAGCCTTTTCAAATCTGATATCACGGCAGAGGTTTTTTTCTTTCTTTTTCTCTTTTTTTTTTCTTTTTTTTTTTCCCAGACAACAATAGCAACAACAAAAATTACTTTCTTTTTTCCCCCTCAGTAGTTTCTAGTCTGGAAACACAATAGGGACAGAACAAAGGAGGCAATAATTTACAGTAGCAGTGGGGAACACACTGCTTAGGTACACAGGCTCCTGTTTTGACTTAAAGGTTCCATAACTAGTTTTCTGAGGAACTTTATGCTAGTTTGGAAAAGTATCTCAATTCAGGAAGAGTTCCGTTGGAAAAGAAAAAAGGTATGTGCATGTCAATAATGGAGGTATTTCTAGGAACTACACATTAAGATTAAGTTAGGTGTCTTACATTACAGCCAGAGTATCATATCACCTCTACAGAAGCAGTTAGGCCCTCTGTCTTTTCAGTCAGGATATGAATGTAAACTATGTGATGAATCAAATCAAGAATGCTTATGTAAATATGATTTTAGATAAACTTAGGAGCCACACCATGTCACAGAGCTTATAAAGCTCCTGAGCTTGCCTGATTTGACTCTGTTACATTTAGAAAAAAAGAACAAATACACAAATGGAACAAATACACTCTGCTTCCTTTTGGATGACAGTATAGTCCCTCAGCTAGCTTCAAAGATGAAGTCCTGAGTGCTCCAAGCAGATGCAGAGGCTAGCCCCAGCTGATTTCTCTGCTCCAGTACCAAATTGGAATAACGTATTCCAGGCCCGGTTCTCTCTGAGATGATAAAATTAACAGTATACTTCTCACGGCTACATATCCTCAATATCTGAGCCCATGGTGTGCCATTCAAGCTGCTTTAGCAATAAAAAAGCAAACCTGAAGGAATGTCTTTTGCGTACATATTTTACTTACACATATTTTTGCTTTTATTTTCCAGTGACAACATAAGGGCAATCAAATTCATAGACTCTATGGACAGGTAAAAGAAGCTTTCAAATCTCATTAAATCAAGCTTCTTTCAATATGAAAAGACCTGAGCATTTTCCTGAAAATATCTTAAGCTTCAAAATGATTGATGTCCCTGCTGGATGGCAAAAGACAATAGCAAATTGCAAGCAGTTATGTCTAAAGGAAGAAAGGAAAACAGGCAAGAAGGAAGAAAGAAGGGAAGGAAGTAGAAAGACGTATGGTGAGTTTCTTTTTCAACATGTATGTGCACTTACGCACAAAAAACCCCCACACATTTAATAAGGATATTACTAGACATTAATATTTTAGAAGCAGTGACAAATACACAGGAATATTCAGCCACATATGTTGCTTTTATAAGATAAGATAGGAAAACTGAGAAATTTGGTATACCTCTGAAAAAGAAGTAGCAGTCCACAAAAGCATACAATTAGATTACAGAAAGCATCTCAATATCTGAAATTGAATATTTTCCCCTTTCAAAACTAAAAAAAAAAAAAATTATACAGAAGACAGAGAAGTATCTGATTGCTATTCACTGTTTTTCACTCATTGAAGACTCCTACCAAGTTAATGCACACAGGTTGCAGGCCTGTACATGGCTAAAGAAAAAAAGCCCAATTTTTAACAATGACCCTTGTAATTATCCCTGTCAACACATACAGAATTATCAGACAGTGCATATTAAGTATATTAAATTTTTCAGATATGACCACTTTTTCTCATAATGACTTCAGAAACGTGGTTTTCTAGAGTCAGTCATACTTGTTTTACCCTATTAACCAGGTGTCCCTTTTGGGCCTTGTCCCCACTTGAGTTTGCATGAACATCCATGTATAATCCCAGGGGTTCATCATCCCCTGGGGTTTACAGTTCCTGGTGTTTATCATTCTCTGGGTTTATAATCCCAAAATATCAACCATGTATGTAAAGGAAATAGGTATTGCTGACATTCAGTATAGTTGGCAGAAAACTGTAATAATATATGTAACTCATTTCTCAGTATTCAGAGTTCCTTCTTACACTGTCATTGAACCATAAAAACCAAAAGTTTATCCAGCTTCATAAACTAAACATAGCAGGACACATTCAGCATGTTTAGTGGCACAGTCCTTGTCAGTTTTAAGGCAACTATTGCTGTCATAGACAACACTGTGGCACAGTTTAGGGTTTACCTAGGAATGGAGACAGCACCCATCTGCAGGACTGGTTATATTGATTTTGGGAACATCTAGCTGCATGGATATGAACCATGACATACTGCTTGTTCTCTGAGCTAAGTAACAGACCGTATATCTTCTATTTATTTTTGGTTTATTTATTTTTATTTTACTGCTCTCTACAACTATCTAAAAGTAGATTGTAGTGAGGTCAGGGTTGGTCTCTTCTCCCAGATAACAATAGGTAAGTGATAGGACAAGAGGAAACAGCCTCAAAGTGTTCCATGGGGGTTTTAGATTTGGTATTAGGAAACATTTCTTCACCATAAATGTTGTCAAGCATTTGAGCTGCCCAAAGAAATGGTGGAAACACCATCCCTGGAGGTACTTAAAAGACATGGATGTGGTGATTAATGATGTGGTTTAGTGGTGGATTTGGCATTGTTAGGGTAATGGTTGGACTTGCTGATCTTAACCATCTTTTCCAAAATAAATGATTCTACGATTCTATTTTCTAGCCTTGAAACAGACATTGAGCGATTATTTTGCAACTAGTGTGGATCTTTGATGATGTTAGATGCATGATGATCTTAGATGCATGTAAACTGAGGCACAATGACTCAGGTCATTGCTTAAAACCTTGCTGTTTCAGTCAAGATAATGCTATCCCTTATCCAAATCTTAAAATCCATAATACTATATTCTTTATGAAATCTTCCAAAATAGGGCCATCCTCCAAAATACAGTATTTCTTTCACAGTGAAAACAGAGAAATGCCTATTTCCAAAGGAAGAATAAGGGAAGAAATGGCATTTACCTTACTTATCTTTTAGAGCAAGATGACTGACATTCTAACCCTAAGTGGAAGGAGGTTGAAGTGTAGGAATAAAACTTATCAAAAATATTGGCAAAGGAATATTTGCTGAAAGTTGTTAAAGGAGTAACCACAATAAAACAGAAAAAAGCATCTTAAACATATACACAGACATAGAAGATAGTGGCAGAAGGGAAGAGGAAGTAAGGCAACGAACTATAAACAAATCAAGTCTTATTTCAGAAATATTCCAACATTGTTGCAATTCAGAGGGGAAAGGAAGAAGAAAAAATCCCAAACCCATTAACTCATATTTTAATCAGAAAATCAACAAAGGGCTGTCTTCTCATTAAAGTTTATATATGATTGTGTTACAGCTTCCTGACACAAAACTTTTCAGATTGTTGGTCTCAAAAGGCCAGTGTTTCTGTTTCCCAAAAAAGCTTTCTCATAGCTTACTGTCTCATAGCTTGAAACTCTCTTCTGTAACAAGGCCAAGTTCTTAAAAAATGTTGGTGCACAAATTTGTTAAGGTTCCAAATTTTTGTGTCTGTTTTATCATAAAACAGTGGATTTAAAGCTCTAACATTTTTTTCTCTATAACTCTATAGTTCTGTGGGAATCATAACTATGAAAACACATATCCAGGAAGACACTTGCCCAAGTGTACTTGTATTGATGTGACATTAATTAAAGAAACAATCCTATTGCTGACCATATTTTCTCTTTGCACCCATTACTCATTATGCTCAGGGGCACAGTAACATGGTAAACTGCAGACAGTTGTCATTTAGACACACCTAATTGTACCTCATTTATGCACAGCAAGCACAAATAGCATTCTTTAAAATAAATGCAAAATAATTGCATAAAGGATTAAAAATGCAGAAATTGATCAAGTTTATCTGTACTGCAAGTGCATAGCACACCATATTCTAGTTATTTGTGCTGAGCATGCCGGCAACCCCTCATTTAAGCAGTCTTAGATATCTACTTTCCACAAGAATAACACAGAAAAAACCTTACATTTATGCCTAAAATTTAACTTGATCGTATTTCAGGGGGAGGAGGGGGTGATTTAATTTCCATTATTCTTGCTTTCTTTTACTTTACCTGACAACTTTCTGATATAAAATGCATGAACAGTGCCATGAGCAGATCTCTAAGACTCTTGTATCCCCAGTGAGCTGTTCAGCCATAGGGATATACAACCAAGCACCTTTGTGTTTGCTGTCCTAAATCCATGAATCTTGAATCCCTGGGTGCCCAAGTGACCCAGTTTCAATAGTATAAGAACATTTTAGAGGTTGTGCGTTTTTTGGTTTTTGGCAGGGTTTGTTTGTTTTGTTTAGGGGTTTTTGGTTGTTTTTTTTTTAGGTTTGTTTGTTTTGTTTAGGGGTTTTTGGTTGTTTTTTTTTTAGGTTAATTCTTTCCCTCTGTTTCTTGTTCAACTCAAAATTTGATATACTATAGGCATTTTACCCTTCTTCACGTTCTGGTCTTTGATCAGAGAGATGTCAGAAAGCAGCAATTGTTTGAGTGCTAAGACGCTGACTCACAAGATTGAAATTCAAGTCCTTGCTCTGAAACAGACTTCCACATGTCACCCTGAGAAAGCCATAGAAGCAGTGCATGCCTCAGTTCTTAACTCTAAAATGGAAAATAGAAAAATCTTTAAAACTGTGTTACATAATGTAGTATAGTACATGACATAGTACATCACAGAATATGAAAGGCAATCATATCCTATGGCAATAGAAGCTATATTCACACTGTAAATATAAATTAAGTCTGGTTAATCCCAGAGAGAGTGGCATCTTTTTCCCAGAAGTGTCACAGATTCCAATCAGCTCTAATACCAATTGACTATAAGTCACTTGTGGTCCCTCTATTGGCATCAGTCTGCTTTAGGTTAAGCTCTTTCACAACCTTGTGATATTTGGGCTTACAGTATTGAAGTTATTTCAATTAAATTTAAAAGATCACTGAGATTTTTTTTTCAACAATAAATAATTCCATCCGCTTCTGTAAAAACACTTTGTTTCCAACCCTTGGAGTTTTGGCATAAAATACCTGCCAATCTCCTTTCTCACTACTGAATGAAATACAGAATGGAAAGTATCAAGTGGTGGCAAGGTAAAAATCAAGTGGTGATGACAGTGAGAACTGCAAAAAAACCCAGCATTGATAAAATCTCCCAGGATAAAAAGCCAGCGTGAAACATGGAAAAACCAAAACCAAACAACCCCATACCTGGAGTGGAAGTTGGATAGTAGTTGAGCAGCTGATAATCAAATATTCACTGATAAGCAAAAGAAGAAGCTTACTGAAAAGAAAAAAAGTAAAACTGAAGCCATATGGGAGAGAAAGGGAGCATGTTTGAAATAGGGAAAAAGAGACAAAGGAGGAGAACACTCTACACGCTCTAAGTCTAAAGGATGACACATGGACATGCGGTGAGTGAGATGCTCCTTTAATGCTCAGCTCTACCAGTTTTCATTGGCTTCAACAAAACTTCACATCATACAATGTCTCAGCCTGTCATAAGATTCTCAGTTGCATCTCCCATTATTTTTTTGCCCTCTATCAACTCAGCAAAGACATTCAGTTTCCCAGCTGCCTTGCCTCTTTGTCTGTAGGGGCTTCCTTGCAATTGTGACGGTTAGAATTCACTGTGAAGCTGCAAGTTTGTCACGGTATTGCAGAGTACAGTTTTGAGCCCCACTAAGGCCTCTAATCTTTTCCAAACCAGCTGTGTTTTTCACAGGTAGAGTAATACCTCAAGCTTCTTCAGCCAAGTTGTTCAGTTTAGCTGAGTGGCATTAGTTTTTAGGGCACAGACAGCATTATCATGTCAGGAAGAAATGTATGTTATAAAAAAATGCCACCATTCACTGTGTCACTAGGTCACAAGTGCTCCTGTATCTGAAAACCTCAATGAATGTAGGTCTATTACTTCAGTTCGTTCCGCAGTGCTCCCATTTCACATTCATCATCAACAATCCTAAGAGATCTCAGCGCTGCCCTGCAAAAAAAATTACTGCTCTTTCTTCACCTGCTATAAAAGCAGTTGAAAATGTACGAAACAACCCTTGGAGCTAGCAAGGGCTGGTAGAATGGTCAGCACCGCAGTGTCAGTCCAGCAGGACACCTGGGTTCAGGTTGAGACCATCAGCATTCTGCTGCAGAGGACATAGTGGCATGGGGCATATGCAGATGGTCAGAATGGTCCACAATGCTCCCTACCTAATGGGAGCCCTCTTTGTGTCATACAAGGTATACAAACATACATGTGTGTTTGACAATGGGTACATAGATACATGTGAATTTTAGGAAATATTTAAGGTCAAGATTAAAGATGTAAACATTCATATATTTTGGCAGCAAAACCAGGTTAAAATACAGAATATTATTTATATTTAAATTTTATATGTGAATTTTATATTTGACTTAATATGTGAATAATTATACAATTACTTTTACAAAAATCAAAACAGCTGTCAGCTTTGTTCTTTGTGTATTTTTAAAAGCCTCTGCAATACCACCATGACAAGACTCTCTTCTAACACGGCCTAATTCCTCTTACAATTCTAAATATTGCCATCTCAGGATCTAGAAGGTTGAGAGACATGTTTTTTCTGCAGATGGCATGAGAGAAAAATCAAAATGTGACGTGGAGAAAGATGTTAAGTAGCAACAGACTAATGGAGAACATTTTGTCCTACTTTTGAGAAGCACATCAGGAACAGCTTGTTTTTATAGTGGATCTGAAGTATAATCACTGGCACTATATAACTGCTGCAAGCATTGCTCTGCACTAATCACTACCATATTATTGTGAGTTTTGCTGAGCATTTTGTGAAGGATACACTGCATTCCATTTTTTTTTTGCACTTGAAATTTAATCGGATATACAAAAAATCTCTAGACCATAAATAATTATTAAGTTGTAGCTTTCGATATTCTTGATAAGTTTTAGAGATTTATTGCTTTTTGTTTTAGCTAGCTGCCAAGAATCAAAACAATGATTAAATCTATGTATGGATTTCTTTTAGGTAAATCACAATAACTAAATAGTGGAAGTAAGAGATGTCTGATGTAGAAGCATCAAAGCCTTGAAGCACCTATTTCTAAATCTGCAGCATTCACCACAGTAAAGGCCAAATATTTTGAAGAATTATTTTTTTTAAATTATATTCACAAATTTCTGTTCAGATATTGATTCAATATCCATAGAACCACTGCAAACACAAATCACAAGGAATCTATTTGAAATCTTCTCTTGCACGCATACTGTTTTTCTTCAGTCTTGCCATCTCAGTTTTAAAGAGTAAAATAAAGAAAAAAAAATCCACAAACCCAAATATTAACTCTTCATCCAATTCTCCTCTGGGCAAAGAAAGAAAGAGGGACACAAAAAAACAACAACAAAACTGCCAGTAACACTTGTTAGTTGTATTACTGCATATTCCTGTGAGCAGTCTTCATTTAGTATTTAGAGAGTTATAAACATTCAAGCTTTGCCAAATCAGCATGTGTATGTCCAACAGGAATATGCTGTGTATGTGTGACTGATGGGTTGGGGGATTGTATAATCTGCTAAGTTTCTAGATCAGCTAAGTGTGAACAGGATTTTCCAAAATCTGAGCAGAAGCAGATATTTATGAATTTAATCACTGTTTGCCACCTGAGAAAAACTGGCCATTACAAGTGAGCTCTTACTCTTTTGAAACCATTGGAAGAGCAGCCATTTGCTTCGACAGATTACTATCTTACCATGGATTAATTCTGGTATAAAGTGAATTTTATTTCCACCAAGTTGATTTTCAATTAGGGGAAAGGCACCTGATTATTCTTTTAGTAAAGCATTCATGGTCTCTTGGTTTCTGTTTACAGTCTTTTTCTCTTTATGCTATTTATAGATTTGGACATGCAAAGATAAGTAAGAAAAGGGTTTTCTCCAGGATACAAGTAGTTTATTTTCTGTCAATCTTCAGTACTGTTCAGAATTTGTCACAGAATCCCTTACAAGCTCAACATTTGAGAGAAAGCTCACCACTGCCACTTGGGATCTTCTCAATACTGTTCCTAGACAATCTAGATTTTATCACAATACCTTTTTTATCTATGTCAAGTTTTGCTTAAGCAAACAAACAAAAAAATCAGAAAAAATATTTGTGGTTTGTTTCTTGCCTTCTGCTCTCCTTAACTGAGGAAAATATCCTTCATTGTTTCAGAAGTCTAAAAATCATCAGAAGCCTAGAAAACATTTCACAGTGCTCCATTGTAAATCCGAAAGCACAAAAAATGGCATATATCTATATATGTGTACACTTTAATCTATAGTGCATGTAGATTTTCAGTTCTTTCTTATCTCTCTTAATCTTATAGACATGCACGCATATACACATATGTATATTTGCTTTCAAGCGTGTTTGGAACAGGATTTCACGTCATTGTTCAAATAAGATGTACTACTAGCTACATCAGCCATCAACTTCCTCTGGCCTTCAGCCAACTACAGGCAAAAGTTTATTTGTACCAGCAAGTGCAGCAGCTTAAGTAAAGGGCACCCTTGGGGTTTGGCTTGTGTAAATGGGGCTGTCCATGATCATAGCACAGCAGAGCCTGCTCTCATGGCTGAGGATGCTCCTAGGTCCTTTGGGACATGCTCCTGTGGCAGTGTGGGGCGGCAAGTTGGGATAACAAAGGAGTCATTTTCCCAGCAGTGCTATAGTAAAGGCAAAGCTGCTTGTACTTCCCTTAAGAAATGTTTCTCATCACTTAAAAAATGCCATCTTGTGGGAAGATTGTTCCTCCAACACATGAAGCAAGCTCACTCTGCCCAAACGGGGAGTGTTAGGGATAAATGCTGAGGATGTGTGCACGTGCGTGTAACATCCAGCCTCTTAAATTTTAATTGAGCTCATACATAAGTTTCTCTGGTGATAGTGCAAGTGTCGGAAATACAAAGCATGCACACACACCTCCCAGCAAATGAAACGTGTCAGCAAGTGCTGTAATCAATAACAGTATATATTCTTTCCTAAATAATAGTACAGCAGCAGAAGTGTGTAAGACAGTGATGAATTATTCAGCAGGTCTGCTTTGCTGCTACATTGCTCCTTCCATGCTTTAAGCTTTTCTACAGTTGAAACACCTGGCACAGCACTCTCTGACTTCATCTTATTCTGAATACCTAAATCTATTTCTTCCCTCATATAAGAATTAAGTTACCTAAGTGCCTGAAGCTTTAAACAGTCTTCAATGACAAAATTCTGTGATGTCTTGAAGTTTTTAAGTAAGTGCCTTATTTCTACTTCCTAGCTTCACATGCCGATTTGCTTTATATGTTAGCATGCAACTGCATATTAAATATTTTTCAAAGTAAATGTTTCAGACTATGGAGAATTTAATTCACTAGAGGGTGTATGACATTCTGGACAAAGTATTCATTAAAAGACACAAGGCAGATCTATTCAAGCTGTTAAAATGAAAGCCCAGGTTATGAAATACTTGCTTAAATTGAACAATATACTACTCCCATGGAGTTGGTGAAAGATACTGCCTGGCATTATCTAGAATACAGTACACAGTAATTTAGTTTTGTAAAATAAAGCGATGCAAGACATTTTCAGTCACCAAATTCTCTAAAAAATGCATATATAAAGTACACGTCTTGCAGCATGTAATTGAATGCAGATTATTAAAGGAACTTTACAACACTGAGCAAGTGTCAAAATTTAAGACATACATGCAAAACTATAGTTCACAGGAGGAAGTTAATGTCTGCAAGACAGACAAATTTTAAAGAAAAGTTAATGATTTTGTTTCTGTTGTGTTTATTTAAGCTATTCTGGAAATTATTTAAATCTTATTCTGGACAGCAACACATTTTTATCTAGAGATGTTCATCTAATATGCCATTCTGCTAGAGATGGTGAGATCCCTCTTAACGTATTTCATGTGCTGTGCACAGCTTACTTTTAAATGCCACAAGCAATACAAATCCGTCATCTCTCCTTGGGAAGCTGCCTGATTCTGTAATACAGCTTACCACTAAGTAGTTTCTCTGATACTCAAGCTATATTTCTCCTGCTTGATTCATGTTCCACTTCCCATTACTTCGTGTTAACTCCCTCTGCCCCTGCTATCACGTGAAGGAGATCTGATTCCTACCTGTACTAACTGCTAACTAACTGCTGGGAATGGAGCAGCAAGAAATAAATAACCCCCCACCTCGGAAGGTCACCTCTGTGATCTCTCTGCTGTCAAGCCATTCCTTGGACACTCACTGCTGTGCACTGCCAGAAGCAGAACCTGTGCTGTAACCTGAGAAAGCTATTTTCCTCTTCTAGGAGAGAGACTCCTGGATCACTACTGAAATAACTCAGCACTCCTGGAGGAATATGATTTTAAAATAGGCAGTGCATTAACTCTCGAGTTCTTGCATAAGAAAGGTTTGTAACAACAGTTTCAGGAACAGCCAAAACTGTTCAGTGCCATGTGCCTCTCAGCAGCTGATATAAAAGCTCACAATGCGGCATCAAACAGTGCTGCTGCTGAGGAGCAGAAAGAATGCACATGAAGTAAGGTCACAAGGTTTCGACCTAGATTTCAGTCAGCAGGAGTCTGCATCAGAAAATAAATTTGGATGTACTTCAGCGCCCTTGACAAAAAGGCTACAAGCCTGGGTGAATTAGGAGAGAAGGTACAACCTTGCCTTTGCACCACTCTGCGTAGTAGGATGAAAAGCTGACTATATGTTCGTTTGTCTGCAGTGCTCTCTGTGATCATGCATTCAAAAAAAGGGACCTCCTATGTCAAGCAGACTGCTCCTTTGAGCAGAGAAAACATCTGTCTGGCTCCTGAACACTGAAACACAAAGTATTTGTTAAACAAGACATTGAATTTTAATAGTAAAGTTTGGACAACTTGGTTGGGAAATCTGTGCAAAATTATTCACGCATAAACTATACTTTCCTACCAGAATGCTTTCCTGTCTCACTCTGATTCTGGAAGTGGAGACATGACCTGTCTAGTCACCATCATCATTAGAATAGGTTGACAAAGAAGCAGATTTTTTAGAGCAGTTTTATTAGCTGTGGCAAATGGAAATTAAATTAACTGCAAGTTTTCAAAAATTTATTTACTCTAGCAACTCCAGAACATGAAGGAGAAACAAAATGCATTAAATATAAATAAGTACATGAAGATCATAACTGTCCATCCCCGTATCAAAGTGAATGAGCAAATAATATCAGTTCTACACAGAAAATAACTGTTTTCCATAAATCTTACATGTCCTTAGGACAAAATAAAGCTCTTTTTTTTCTGCTATACAGAGGAGGATAATTTTATAAAGGAAACTATGACAAGACCACATATGAAAATACATTGTAAACTGTTACCTGCAATTCTTCAGCAAAATGATAAATCAGGTTATGTAATCTCAGGTGACAATTCTGTTCTATTACAGCTATCATCCTTGTTTATCCAAATACTTGTGATCTTAAATCATCACAACTATTACTTGTCTCCTTCAAGTTCCAGTGAAATTTGGCTATTAAATAGCACTCAAAACAAAGTTACAATTTGCCAACTAAAAATGGTACAACAATGAAATGATCAAATCTTATTTTAAAGGTCTTTTGACAATGGATGCAATAGCTCATTGTAACTATCCTACTTGCACAGAGAAGACCTAATTACTTTCAATTTCTTGTATTATTGAATTTATTAAAAACACTGAACTGAAAGCTTCCTTATCTTACATTTACTAGTGATAGTTTTTGCCATGAAACTTTTACAGGAATTTTCATTAGTACAGATGTAACTAAAGCGACAGAGGTTAATATTCAAAATATGTTTGGAATACTAATGGATGCCAGTGTTGCTACTGAACGGAAGCCAAACTTCAAATTATCTACTTCATAACATCCAGAATCAAATCTTATTCTTACTCCCACCTTGACACCGGCAGACTCTGTTCACACTGACAAGAATTTGCTTAAAAACTAAAAAGCATTTTCAGGAACAAAAGCCCTTGTGTACATGGACAGATAAGGGAACAGATCATTTGCAGTGCATCCTACCATGTGAAAGAGACCTTGTAATGGGTATGCAGGCAGAGAGCATGTTGAGATGGTAATGTGATGGGAGGGAAGCTTTCATAGAGAAGCCAAACCAGGATTTGAAACCATGTTCTTAAAACTGACATTCAAAAACAGCTGAGAATTTTAAATAGCAAGACAAACCATGACAAAAAGATGAAGATGCCTGCTCTCTACGGAATTAACTGTAAGAGTTCCCAGTGTGGTGGCCCTGTACTTCATGCTCCTCTTTTTCCTTCATAGTTAGGCAAGACTTTTTTTTTCCCAGATATCATACCACATCGAAACTTTCCTCCTAAATTAACCAATTTCATAAAATTATATTTCTGCTTCTGGGTTCTAGGAATTATGTGACATATAACCCCAACTTCAGCAGAGTTCAAATCTTTTCTCTGTGCACACTAGTGAGGCATCTGTCCTAATGAAAAACAAATAAAATGACAGGGGACTGGGGAGGGGGTGGATTTTTAATGATCTTATTTGCTAAGCAACTGAGTAGGATTAAAGGAGGCCTGTGTTCATTTTCTACTATAGCTACACAATTGTTATGTCATCTTGGCCAAGTCACTTAATTCAGCGTGTTTGCCAACTCAGAGAAAAGCACAGTAACTTCTTGTTTCATAGAAGACAGCAATGTTAGCTAAATTCAAACTACCATGCTGAGGTAGTGCAGTGATAAGGGCAACAACAGCTTCTAACCACATTTCTGATCCCCCCAAGATGGCACATCGGTTCCACACCACCATGTAGCTCAGTCTCTGGAGAATCCTTCCTTGTGAGACAGATCCAGGTGACACAGTCTCGTTCTTACACAGCAGTAAGTGAACACCTAAGTCCAATGCTGCATAGGAAACTACTTTGTCCTGAGGTTAATTTTAAAAACAATAAAAAAATTATATATGAAAATTCTAATTTACCTGAGCAAATATTTTTTGACTTGAGGCATGAAATAATTAAATCTGAAAATCTGTGTAAAAATAGGGATTCATCCTTGGACATCCTTTGAAACATGTTCTTTCCACGTGCATAAAGTTCTTCTTCAGCTGCAAGTACTCATTCACAGACACTCTCAGATTGCTCAAAGCATTTTGCCTTTTAAAAAAGAGAACTAGAGATATTAAATCTGTATACAGCAGTTCTAAACTGGCAGTATAATTTTAAAAATTCTGTTAAATTAATTTTAAAAATAATTTTCTTTCTCACTATCTTTTTTTCATTGTAAATATGTAATTTTAATTTGATTTTTCATCTGATATGGCATACAAACATATTTAATGCAACTTGTTTTGGACTAGTTCACATTATCTACATTAACAAACAGAATAGTAGTTCCTGAAATTTATACCATTAAATGGAGAAGAAACAAGATCTGTGACCATCCTGGGACACAATTCAATCCACTTAAAAACATTTCAAAAGCTCTTTGTGGTTCTCCTCATAAAGCTTCTGCCTCTGGTCAACAAGGCTCCTGCTTCAGGAGGAGTCTCCAAGGGAGATGCATGATGCATGCACAGAAAGATACATGACTGTATAATGGGTTGCA
Source organism: Campylorhamphus procurvoides (assembly GCA_013396655.1). Lineage (NCBI taxonomy): Eukaryota > Metazoa > Chordata > Aves > Passeriformes > Dendrocolaptidae > Campylorhamphus > Campylorhamphus procurvoides. The sequence continues at coordinate 1,046,106 of WBMV01000649.1, forward strand.
TCTCACAGCACCTGCACAAGAAGGTTTTAACATAGTGTCTAGCCTTTGGGCAGTGCTGCAGTAAAATCTACAATCACCATCCAACTATTGGTAAGATTCATCTTGCATAATGTTATGACAAGGTGTTTATGTTACAAGTAGTCCCTAAACTACAAGAGTAGTCCCTAAATTGCCTGGAATCACAAAAAGGCCAGGAATACCTGAAAAAAAATGAGTCATCTCCTTTGCACTGCTTGCATGGTTCTGCCAGATGGTGCTTTGGAGGTGCCTCTGTCCATTGACTGCAAAGTGAAGCAGGGACCACTGTATTATTAGTGTAAACAGCTCCATGAATTAGGGTAGTTCCAGGTCTGCATCAGCGTATCGCATCTCCCAAAGTACACAGAAAAAGTTATCATATAGCTTTCCCCATCTCACATAGTCATAGTCCCCCCTTGTTTCAACAACTGCCACTTTGACACACTAGCTGCCATACAAAGTGCTTATGCAGAAGGAAATTGACTTGTTTAATGTTTTCATCATATTCCTTGCTTTATGCTCCTTTTGAAGACTGTCTCCTCTGTATTATTTACTTTGCCACAGAATTTTTTTTAATGTTCAAGAAAATCCACTGCTGACCTTCCACCTTTCCATCATTTTTCTTTCATACTGAGAGTTTTAGTTCTGTCTCTGATAAGCCTGAGCCCAGCTTCAGTCTTCTATTCACTTTCAAACAAATACCTCTCTGTATGTGTATGAAGCTCAGTGAAATGTCTCCTAGCTACCCACTTAGAAAGCTAATCCATTCTTTTTTTAAATTTTCACTTAGAAGTGTGATTTACCATAAAATAACTCTTTTTTTTTTCCTGTTTTCCACTGTCCCTTTGATTTTATAGAGAGTTTAATTCTATGTTATATATGTGTTGGGGTCAGGACACATCTTTTTGAATTCTGTATAGAACCCAGTCTATAGATTATTGTTTCTGGGTCTTATATAGTAAAACACCAGAGAATAGAAACATTGACTTGAAAAATTAGTGTTCTTTCCTGACTCTCATGTCTTTCTTTGTAAATGGAAAGCATGATGTTCTTTTTCTAAATTTGCCTAGCCTTCCCACTTTAGTATGATTTAACACTGGAGAGCCTATGAATTGTTTTTGATAGGTACATAAATTTACTACATTACACATTGAAAAAAAATGTATCCAGTTTTGTCAAATATAATTGAGTAAAAACATACTAATTTTGGCTCTTGCACTGGTGTCTCAGCAGAATGTTCTTCTTGTTCCCTGTTAGAACAATAAATATAGAACAAGGATTTTAATGGTATTCTCTTTTAGAGCAAACTGATGGGGTGAAGTAATTGCTTTTGGTGCTCACAATATCTGTAGCTAGATGAATTTACAAGGAAAGCACTTTAGCCTTAGAGCAAAATTATGAATATGTATCAGGCTCCTGCATTACATTTATTGTCTCCAGTACACAAAAATCAACTTTGTCATTACAAGAAGAGAGAATAACCAACAATCTATCTCCTAAAGTAGAAAACAATTATTTAAAGTGACAGTTTCACCCCTCTTTTCCTCTAAATAAAAGACAAGGGTCTAAAACAATCATCTATTCTTTTTCACCTCTCTCTGTAGCCTGTTCACAAGGAGACTGCCATTAGGCATAGCAGTGCTGATCAACATTTTTATACAATATTTCTGATGACAGCTATTAATGCACCATCAATAGGAGACTTACAATACTAAACATGCATTAAGAAGCTACTACTTTCTAGCTGTCTGGAATTTCTCTAATACAATCAAGAAAACTGGCAGAAGTCCTAGTTTGCCATCACATACAAAGTGAAAGAATTTCCATTCATCTAAAGCAGCAAGGAATAAGGCTTTCTTGATGCTAATCAGGAGAAAAAGTACTCTTTAAAAGCAGATTAATCTTCAGATTAATAAATGGTTTAAGATCATACATTCAAAGATAAGATTACTGAAACCTAAATAACTGGATGAATGTACAGCAACTGATAATAAATGTTCAAATGAAAAAAAATGTAACTGAAAGGACTGCAAACTGATAAACTAAGTATGATGGGCTCTCACTGACTGTCTGACCCAGCAAGTCTTTTGCACATTAGTTACAAGCCATGACAGAAATATTATTCCCCCAGAATATTCCTAACATGGAATACATGATTTAAGAATCATTTCAATACATAATGCCTCTACTTAACTTCCAGATGATATCACTTTTTGGCGCTGTTCTAGTATAGTAAAACAGATTGAGAAGGCTGATATAAAATGCTTATGACCAAAAGGAAGGAAACAAAGAACAGAAAAAAGCCAAGACAGATGAAAAGAGTTGCATGTACATTTTGGAAAAAAATACAATGGCAACTAATGCAAAACTAAGAGATATACAGAGAACCACAGAAAAGACATCCTAAGCCATATCAAAGCTATGTTTTTATGCAGAGTACTCAGAAAGAGTACTATATTCAAACTGTGTGCCAAAAAGTACGAAGCATAATGAGGCAGCCAGCTCTTGTCAAAGTGTATTCCTAAAAAAACCCATCATATTGGTCATATTCTAAAAATTATTATTTTCTGTGTGGGTTTTTCTTTTGAAGTCTCCAAAGATTAGGAAAGGTTTGTTTCCACATGTTAAGACCTGTTTATATTCATATCTGTAAGCAGAGCCTACCTAGGAAAATTAGTATACTGATGTTTTAACATGCATCTAAATACCTCTCATAAAATCCTGTTTGAGTTTTATTTTAATTTGAAAAGCAAAGAGCTTAGATTGTTGCTGGGAAATTAATCCTTGCTTTCAATCCTTGTTTTGGCCCCTCAAACAGAAACTTAACTTCTGAAAGGTTAATTTTTACTTTAATTGCTCTAAATAGGCTGCCCTGTACAAGAACCTTGTTTCCTAGTCAGACAATGGCTTTATCAGAGAGCTTACTGTCCAGCCATTGAAATGTTCATGTCAATGTCAAGCTGAAATACCATCATACTCATGCCAAGTTAATGAGAAAGCGTTCAGGCACTTACTGGAGCTAAGTCTCACTTTTCTCTCTTTTACAAGCTGTTTCTCAGCCAGCTTCACATTTGATAGAAGCCAAAATTGTTGGGAAACAAAACACGTGATGGTTTTGCTGCCGTATGATGAAAAGCACTGTGAGCAACCATTTCTAATTCCTGTTGATAGCAGGAAAATCTGTGAAGAAAAATCTTTTAGATCTTTTATAGCCACCGTTAGTCACATAACAGTGTGTATTCTCTTCTCTTTATCAACCAGTGAGGATGACAGATCTTGTCTTCTTTGTCACCATCACACTCCCTCCTTTCTAGGTTGAATGGGGACAGAGAGAACCTGGGCATTTTATAGGGCAGTCTTTCCCTGTTAGGAAAGGGATTCCTCATCGCTGACAATCCAGAACAGTAGATGCAACCTCCCATCCACTGGGCTGCAATGGCATGATACCACTGGGGCCACTGTTTAGGAAATGCAGCTATTGTTTCACTATTGCCTTTGGAGGCTTAGGCTTCTGAGGAGAGAACTAGAGGATGAGTATGCTTTGGATAGTTCTAGAAATCCTAATTTACTAGGCATGAGCTCACTGCAAGGCTACCACTTCCAGGTGCTAGTATTTGCAGACACTGCAGCATTTTTGAATTCGCAGGAGCCAACCTGTGCCATCTTATGAAATCAGTCTAAAGAATGATAAATTACCTTTCTCCCTACTGAACTGGATCCAGGATGGAGCAGACTGTGCAGGAAACTATTGCTTTAAAAATAAAAATCCATCCAAGGCACATTTTCAGGATGATGTCAACTAAGAGATACTACATTATCTGGAGAATGTCTGAGAGAGACATCAGGAGTAGAACAGCTACTGCTTTTCACCCACTCTTTCATAAGTAATCAAGAACCTGTTACACTAGTGGTCAGCAATGCTTACAGAGAGAAAAAGCATTCTCTTACTAGGAATCTTCAGTATTTATTACACAGAGAAGAAAGGGAATCTTTTTCAGACATGTTCAGTTTGAAATTTGCAAACATCTGTTTACAACTACTGCAATGCCCAGGAGCAAAGTAATCAGAATAGAGAGGCTAACAACTCATCTTTTGGATGGGACACTTAGACCTGTCATCCTCACTGAGGCATCTCTGAAGAGATCAGGAGAAAATAGTTGTGTAAGTCACATGCTCTGGACAAAACACAGGGCATTGAACACATACATTTCTAACATACTTGCCATTAAAAATAAGGAGTTTCATCCATGCTTGAAGGAAAGCAACCCTGCAATACCTAGATGGATGTGGATTGAGCTGTAAAACTATTTCTTACATTACACATTTTAAAAATTGAAATGGTTTTCTTAAATGAAGGAAGGTTTACTCCTTCATCCTTAACCAAAAGTTCAACTCAAGAGAAACTACTCTATTATGCTGGAACAGATTAAATGGAGAATTACTCTTTTTTTCTTTCTTCAGAAAGTCTTTTCTCACAACTCACTGCCCCAAACCATCAAAAAAAAACAACAACAAAAAACAAACAAAAACCCCCCAAAATCAACCAACGAACAAACCAAAAAAGAAAACAACCAAAAGAAAACAACCACAGAAAAACTGACACGAGGGAAATCTTTGTGTAATAAAAAGGACAGAAAAAACAACTTATATGCAATTTGTACAGTAAAGACTTGCTGTACTAAACTGAATAAATAAAGCAGTCAATTTAAAGAAAGAAAACTTTCTTACCAATTACACAGATAATTTTCACCCTCAGAGAATTCATTTGTCCCAAACTGTATTGCATTCCTGTCATCAGCAAGCACCACTTTTCAGTAGAGAGAAGTTTTCACATGTTTAAATATATATGTATACATCACTGTATTCTTCTGAAAATGTGTCAGGTATTTTTAAATTTACAGTTTATATAATGTGACAATATTTTCTTTTCACATAGCTGACTTCCATTCATTCTTAAAGTGTAGCTACAAAGTTTATCAGAAACATATGCATAGATAAAAAAATCCATTACACATACACATCAACACAAATAGCTTTTCTTTGGGCATTAGCATGTATTCTGAGCATCAGGAAAAGCAACAAATGCTCCAGTGACAAATGGCACAACCGGAAGTACCTGGAGTGCATTGTACTGTGGCTGATAACCAGTTCAGACTTCCAGATCCCTCCTTCATATGTCTCTGTGTATAAATGACAGCGTAGAGGAGGTGGTCTACTTGCAGAAGAACTCATTCTAATACTATTAAAGAGAAGAGTGGCTATTTCATAGGAATCTGACTCTCTAAGGAGCTATGATTCCCTTACATTGCTGTGTACATGGTATGCTGTACTGGAAGTAATGAGGAGAGAAGAGAGATGCTGTGGTCATGACACTACATGTACTAACTGTGACCTGTATGTCCTCTAGTTTAAAGTTCAGATTTCAGGTGAACTGTGAATGTCAGATTACTGTGTGAATTTATGATCATCACTCCTTTTGCTCCAGGGATCCTACTTCCCTGAGGACCTCATAAAAATATTTGCCCTGTCTCAACCTTTCATTTTGTTCCTCAAAGATCCATTGAAAAGGTATCAGTATCACAGCTGCAGTCCAGTGTCAGCCAAAAACAAAGTACAGAAAGTTCTGCTGAGCTGCAACTCACTGCACTGAGCTGAACAAAAGCTTCCTTCCTGAAGAATAGCAAAGGCGCTACTTCTGACAAAAGCTTGCTTTCTTTCCTAGCTCTTTTGGATTCAGCATCATGACTTCAGGGATAACTGTAGATGTGCAGAGGTTATGTGGAGATTTCTGAGATCTAAGATTCAGTTCCCATTACATTTCATAAATCACTGTGCTACCTGACTGTGATACTTTTATTTTCAGGTATAGAAATCAGCCTGCTGAGATAAACCTTTCTGGAGACAGCCATCTTTAGAACTGGCATGTTGTTCTGGAGTTGTGTTTATCACATGCACTATCACTTTCCTTTGAGATTCATAAATTAATTTCAGGCATTACACAGATGCAATTTTAAACATGGTTTTGCAAATTACTATCATTTGATCTGCAACCACAGTGGGTCCATTCCTAACAAATACTAGTGCCGAATTTCTAGCCAAAATCTAAGCATGGTTTAAATGTCTTGCAAGCTCCTTCCTTGCACTCTATCTCATAGGATATTCCTATGATTTTCAAGACTATTAAGTGCTAGTGTTAGGAAGGATTTTATTTTTTTTTTTGCTTCAGTTTAAACACTGGGGATATCCCTTACAGTAATGTTGATTCATGCACATCTACTTGCTCTTTTTTCAGCACCTTAAGTTATGAAAAAAAAGAAAAACTTGTTCATTTTAAAATTGTGTCAAGAGGCTAAACTATACTAGCTGCAATTTTAATCACAAAATATACTCATATTTGTCTGACTTTATGAGGTACATGTAGTATAAGGCCTATTTGAAAGAAAAAGGTCATAAAAATGAATCATAATAAATAGAATGCTGTCCAAATGTAGCAAGGAGACTCATGTTTTCACAGAATTATTTGGAGGGAACAATACTGAGCACTCATACTAGGAAAGAAATACACAATGCAGAAATAGAGTTCTAGTGTAAAGATTAATATGGTGCAAATAAAAGATTATTGTTTGAGTTAAACAAATCTGTCTTAGCCTCATCTCATAAATAGCCACACATTTACCCTACATAACAACCAATTTTCATTCCCATCGTAACAATTTCAAAGTTAAAAAATGCACTTTGAAATTTACAGCACAAAAGACAGAGGAGTTATTCTTCAAACCCATTAGCGTGGAATCAGACTTAAAGCAGCTCACATTTAGAACGTATTGTATTTTTCCCCACTGAGTTTATAGCACTATGTGAATTTATTTTTTTAAGTGTACATGATCTGTTGAAGTGTCCTGCAAGTACTTCAATCACATTAAAAAAAAAGTGCCAGGGAAAGCATTTATGTATGTAACTGAAGTATCTCATATTTTACTTCTCTTTTTGTACCCAAACCACTACCAGGAGAAAACATTATCTATTCCTCATCTCGTGAGAAGGCCAGCAAAGTGTGATTACATCTGGCGGATCACTACTAACACCCCAGACACTGAACCCCTGGAGTCAGGATGTGCATGTAGATGTAGCTGGAGCAGGGAAATTACAGTGGGCAAGGCAGCCCTGCCTCAGCCTTACACCATCCACACCTCACACAGCCCCAGGGTGGCAAAAGCCACACACAAGCTCTGCAGCTTTAACTGTGGCAGCTGTGCAAAGGAAGTTTTGCTTTCCAGTGAAGAAAGGAGAGCTTCTGTTAGTTCTCAGTGATAGCCTAGTTTTCAATAAACAGTAAGCTATTTTCTGAGATGTTTAAAGTATTTAAATTCTTGCTCACTGGGTTTTGTGATAGGAATGCTGTTATAATACCAGATGCATTAAACAATTTTTCATTTTCACATAAAAGGCTGGACACTATATTTACCCTCCTATTATTGAGTTTTCAGCTTGAAAATTACATGAATTGTCTAAGCGTAGTCCTACTGTTTTGAAAAAGGAAATGTTTAAAATACCCTAGGCAAGTTACTGCTAGAGGTAGTAGAGATAAAAACTGACAAATAAATGAACCCTTTAAACCATACCAAACATGAAAGGAAACAAAATGTTAGAAGTAAACTGTCATTGGATGACTGCCTTTAAAGTTCACTGTCTTCATTAAGTTCCCTATGAATTTATTGACAATAATTGGCAAAGCGGGACTTTATTTCCAAGATTTACAGTTCAATTCTACAAAAAATCATAATCTAGCCATGGCATATCTAATATGTATGCAGCAAAGACTGACAAAAGCACATAATGGTCTTCTCCATCTCCAAATTATTGAGTTAGCTAAAATGTTCTGTTTGTAGGAAAGTTATAAAGAATTTATGGAAGGGCAATGTCTAATTAGTACCTGAAGTTGTACTGGGCTGCTAATTCTGATTAATAACACTTCCTAACTGTGTTTAAAGGCATTTAAGTAAAATGAAGGCCTTCAGAAATGCATTGAAGCATTTAATGCCTAGATACTGAAGAGATAAGCCTGCTATAAAAGCCTAAAATAGGTTAGACAGATTAGATTGGCCGATAAAACAGAGGAAGGAACTACAAGCAAATAAAATACATGATCAGGTATGAAAGAGACAAATATGCTTGAAAAGAAACAAATACAAAAAGACAAAAAAGTGATTCAATTTGAGGAAAAGCTTGTGCTTGGTGATAAAAAAACCCTATTTGTTGTAGCATAGTTTAAACATTACGCATGCTATAAAAGAAAACATTTCCATATAACATAGCTGCTCTAGACTACAGACACCATTTAAAAAAACAAACAAACACCCACAAGACAAGAAAACACACAAAAAAAAACCCAAGGAAAATAAAACTACCTCAAAACTTTTTTATGTAAAAGAAATTAACATTCCCTGGGGGATAGTGTTATGACATACATGTGTTCCATATATTTGTTCCTCTGATCAAATATATCAAATCCAAATAATCTGATCCTGCAAGAAATATTAGTCTGCCCCAGTATTAGTATGCTTAGTCAGCAGAGCAAAATTAGGAATTATAGGCCATCTTGTGCTGTCGAAAATGCCAAATGGCTTGTGACGCTCTGTTTCTTTACAACTATATGCAGAGCTCAGGCATAATATTTCAGTTGTAGACAACGAGGCTTAGTTGAGATGATCCCCATCCTGAACATTGTTCTTGGCTATGAGCTGATTCAGTCTCTGAGTAGAATTTCACATACTTACATAAATTACCATATGAGAGGGGAAAAAACCCAACATATTATATCCATAATATTCTGGTAATCCAAAGAAGCAAAAGACCAGGCTGCAGCCAAAGCATCCATAGGATCACACATAGGGTTTTCCCTGTTCCTTGCACACCCACAGCAGTAATCAGGGTATAGCTGGGGAGCAAAGCAATTGCTGTGTATTTACGCTGCTGGGTGTCCAGGAGGGATGATAAGAGTGTGCTGAAGTTGCTGAGTGACTAAGGAAAAGTGAATTATACCCTTTTGAAGACTGACACAGTGTGTGCCACCCAACTCCTGGGATGTCCATAAAAAGGTGTGTCACTACCAAGAAACTGAAGCATTCGGTCCAAAGGCTGCATGCTGGAAGTTCCTGCAACATTTGTAGCCACCATGAGGGATGAAGGAAGAGGAGATCCGGAAGGGCTCAGGGACTTTTTTTCTTTTTTTTTTGCATTTCCAAGGCAGCCTGAACATCAATTGAGAAACCTCTGAGGTGACACTACTCAGTGTCACCTCAAGTGGCAGTGAGCCCCAGCTGCCTAGGCTGAGCAGAAAGCTCACCAGCCACCCACCAGGCCACAGACCTGGACTGTTTTAACACTTCACTGGCTTCCTCAGTGCCAGCCAGCTGATCTTCTCAGCTTCAGATAAAAAAAATCCAGTGGACCTGAAAGGAGGTGGAGAATTGCTCACTCTGCAAGGCAGAAAGACAGCGAGGTGGAGGTTAAGGAAGTTCCCCATTAGATGACAAGAAATCCTGTCTTTTAATGCTTTTGTACATCTCTAATAGCAGTTCCTCCTGCATAAACTTCCAGCAGGCTGGATCTGTGTAAACATCCTCCCCTCCCCTCTGCTGCACTGAGCCTCTCACTTATCCCCCACTGGCAGCTGTGGCTCAGGAGGCAAACAGTGGTCATGCTGTTCTGTGCACAATGACAGACAAATAAAAGAACAAGCAAGCTTGGGAGAGTTCAAATCTAGAGCTGGGGGATTTCTCCGAGTTTCACTGCATCTCTGTGATCCTCCCACCAAATGCGAGAGCTGTTTTCTTCAATAAATGAAGCCCGTAATAAACATCTCTCTTCATGTCTCTCCAGAACCCTCAGGGAGCTCTGCAATAGCAGGGCACAGAAATTTCAGAAAGGTGTCCTCTGATGGGTCTGACTTACACAGCATCAGCTGTTATAAACTGCCAAGAAACGGGAAATGGGATGTCTCAAGACACCCATGGACTCTAGCCATTAAAAACTGTTGTATCAAATGCATATTTGAGCTTTATTTCAAAGAACTTTTTGATTCCATTAAGCTATTTTTGAAGCATAAAGGTTTATCTATAAGGACTTTTTGCCTTTCATATATTCCTTGTACACTCAATTCTCCATTCCTCTCCTTAAGGGCACAAAAAAACCTTGTGTGCTATTAGCCACTTTAAATTTCAAAATGCATTGTCTCACAGAATAATGAAATCAAAATATATTAAATTGAAAATACAATGAATATGGTTCTAAAGTTGAAAAAGGCAAGACCAGGTGGTAACTAGACCTCACATCTGCACAGTCAGAGTAAGTATGATGGAGGACAGGCTCAAAGTCTCTTGTCTCAGCAGGGTATTATTATGGTACATATTGTACGTGCAGAACCTCAGAAAGTCTCATAAATGTACTTACAAGAACTGAGAAGTAAGTGCTTTGTAATTTTTGATCAGCCCAATATTCAAAGCCTGCTGAAATTAGAGCGGATCTTCTTCTTTCAGCAGCGTTAAGGTAAGGTATTTTACACTGAGTATATAAAAATAAACTCAGGAAAGTCATTGCTGGACCAGTTCTTGTCCTTCCCTCTCACAAGGACCTATCTGCCCAGCCATTCTAAGAGTCGTGTAAGTCTCCTTTAACAATAAATACCAAGTTTTTACCACAATCAGAATCACTCCTTATTTAAAAGTTAGCTGAATTTCTGTTTTATCTTATGCATCATCAGCAAAATGATTTATCTAAATCTGAACTTTAGAATTTTTATTGGTAGCTAATGTGAAAGTCAGAAACATAGATTTTCAGATATTGTATTCACAGAGCTGCCAATTAGAAAAGCCATCTTTGACTTCCTACCAGCACTGACAGAAAAGTCATTGAGAGGAAGTACAGGAATTTACAGGCTTTTCAGAATAAGGTGTTTTTTTTTCTGATCATATTACCAGTAATCTTATATCTCTAAAATATTTGTGCACAACCTGGAGTGATGAAAATAAATTATCAAGAAGGATGTAAAATATCCCAAACACAGTAATTCCAATGCTTATTTACAAAGATATGTAAGCTGTTTGTACACTTATCAGCTCCACACTCCACAAAGACGGTGATTCCAGTACGGTTAGTAATAACTATCTGATTGTACTGTGAAATTTGGATTGGACATGGATCCAACACACTCTGGGAGGCTTCTGAATGCTGTTTGGATGATCTAGATAGATGTGTTACACCAGTATGCCAGCTCCTACAGCAATCATACATTAAATCTCTATTATTATCAATAGGAACATGATAGTTGTTCCTTCATCTCGAAAATAAAAACAACAAAAAAGGGTTTAAAGTCTTCATAATTTAGAAGAGAAGAGAGAATGCCTGCAAACAAAAACTGCAAGGTCATTGAGATGAGTTACAATTTTATGGAAGCAGGTAAAAAAACCCCTGTACAACACTTTTCTGAAACAAAAAAGTAGGCAAATTACTTACATGAACAGGGAAAATGTAAGCCACACCAAATTATCTTACTTAAATTATATAAATATTAAATATCATGAAGTATTTAAAGTATTGCTTGAAATATTCTCTTATTTAAATTATGTACATGCACATGCACCCACACAGATTTTAAAAGCGTGTTCTATACAAGGTTATATACAAAGATATATAATAAAAAAGTAAAATAGGAATTAATAATTTCCTACATGTTTAGTCACTTTACCAGTTATGCCATAACTGTAAAACCTTGTTAATAAATGGTTTCTTACAAGAATGTAAAGGAAAAAAATACTTTTAAAAAAACTCTCAAATTGAAAATAAATAAAAATGCCAAGATTAGGGGATACCTCACAAAATAAACGTCTTAGTGATATTTATTGTTTATCAAATATTAAAGGAAGAATTAAACTATATGAAACATTAAATAAAAATAATAATTTGCTATATAGTTCATGCACAGCAATGCTAGTTACTCACAAAACACCTGAAAGCATCTTTGGCAGAATTTTATCCTCAGAATCCTGTTAACAACTCAGTGTTTATCCTATGTTTATATTTTTGAAGGAGCAAAAAAAGCCAAATAAACCTTGTTGCAGTTTATTAAGTCAGCAGATTTTTCACTGATGGAAGAAGTGAACCTTATATCTTGCATTATTATTGGTTATTTTACCATCTTAATATCACTTGCTTTAGCACTGACAGTGTGGTTAGCGTTGTAGACAAACAAGAACTTCACAGACTGACTGTCCACCAACAGGTAATTTTGAAATGCTGGTAGATTTTTAGTTTGCATATATTTTTACAGTTAAATCAAGCCTTTGGGCAGTACAGTATGTCAGAGGAGAATTGGGTAAAGATAAATGTAGGTTTGTCTAGTGTCAGTAACTAATAAACAATCATCTTGGCTTTAATCCTTCACTGTGCCCTGGGAGGATACGGAAGGCTCCCTTCTTCTCAACCTCAGCCCCTATTCAGCACTTACGAGGCAGCTCGAATTTGTGTCACTGACCAAGAGCTTTTCAGAAGCCCAGGATGAACTGATTGCCCTTTACTGTTGATTGCTCCTGCTGCTGCCCTTCTCCTGTACCCAATATAGCCCTAAGGAGAGCAGTGTCATAGTTGGAATTGGAGAGAATTGGTTGAGATTCTTTGTCTTTTTCTGAAAAACATACCAATTATCATACCTGTTAATAAAGACATGCACCCCATATATATTTATTATTACTAACAGAAAAAAATTATGAAAATTGATAAATTGATAAATTATATTACATTAGAGTGAGTGAGGCTAGATTTTCTGTTGGCATGACCATCACTTCTTTTTTGGTTTTCATTATGCCTTTCACTCCAAAATTTTTATAAACTCTTCTATTTCAAGCCTAATCTTTTCTGATTTCCAGTATAGCACTTTTTGTCACATTCATATGAGATAGTACAGACTGCAGCTTTTAGTTTAAAATTCTCTGCCAGCTGTATCTTCCTACAATTTTGTTTACCATCTGACACATTCAAAATTCTGTCTCTGGTTTCTTGAGTTCTCAACTGGGGACTTGATCTTGAAACACACATTCAACTTTCTTTAATTTGCTAAAAGGGATTGTCTGTAGAATTGGCGTCAATGCTGTAAAATGTTCTGCAAATGCAGAGAGCAAGGCACATGGGATCTGGCTGTGACAGTACACTCTAGAAGTTATTGTTTATATAAACGGTGTCTGTAATCAAAACACTAAATCAGATAATAACAATAATGGGTGGTGGTGTATTTTTTTTACTGACAAATAATAATTAAAATTAATATTATTATTCTGACATTTTAGCATATATTCTCCAGAAAATTTAAAATTACAGATAATTTCACTTTTTATGCCTTTTTAATAAAGCTTCTTCACTCCTTGTATCTCTTTCTACAAACTTTATCATCCCTCTTTTCATGTAATACTCAAAAATGTCATCCCAGGATAACCTTTTGCTTGACCTTTCAGCAGATAAATATCCTCTAAAGATATCAAACTTATTTTTTCCAGTTTCCAACTTTCAAATCATCAAGAGCAGAAAATATACCAAGAAATACTGTTCTGATTCTTGTTCTTGAGCTCAAAACACCAAATTATCATTTGACCCATTGTAATAATTTAAAATTACATTTTTTTCTTTTAATCTCAAAAATGTCAATTAAACACTATCAGTTGTAATGATATCAAAAGACATAGCATACTTCTTTTGAAGAAAATCATTAGTTTAGAAATGCAGACCAGTTTTTATGCATTTATTAATCATAAGCTTTAAAAATTAAACAAAGGAACAGATCTAGTACTTCCAAATACCAAAAGGGCAAAGTACATCGTGGTACCAGTATTGTCACAGAGAAAGTCTGCCGAAGATCTGTATTGGGCCCATATGTTTAGACTAAATGGGTCTGGTCCTGCTTCATTCCCTATTTTAACAGCTGGAAAGTATGGAAGAATGCTGCTTAAAGTACTACCTTTACAAATGGGAAAAGCCAGGGTTGGCTTGGTCCAACTGACTGTTGCTAGCTACTGACTCACTGTACTAAATTTAGCCTTCTAAAAACCTAGCTGAAAGAAAAAAAGGGAGGGAGGAAGCAGGGGAGGTTAAAAGGAGCCATATTGTGATTTAGAAATAGGAACAATTTAGAGAAAATAAGAAAATAACCTACATATTTAAAATACGCAGTCATGGGAGGACACAAAGGGATCCTTATACAAATGCTCATGTGTGCCTCTTCCTATCTCCTCCTTCTCAATATTTGCATTAGGATTGATTCATATTCATAACATGAATCACCTCTCTGATATTTCTAGCTATATACAAACAAATTTAGTTTCTTCCAAAGCCATTGAAACTTCTCCAAGTCCTTCCCTGACTTTGCTTTGGATCTGGCCAAATGTAAAGAAAACACGCTAGATAACTCCAGTTTCTTGGCAGCAGTGGGTGGTTAAATAAAATAAATTAAAAAGCATAGGTATACTTTCTGTTGAATGTAGTTCAGAACTTTCCTGCCAAAAAAAAATTATAACTTTGAACATAACTTTCCAGTGGGGAATACTGGAGAAGCAAAACTTATGAAAAAAGATATGGAAAAGATGGACCGATTTTTACTTGCTGTTTAATTAAATTTTAAATATTTTGGTTTGATTTCCTGAAAATCTGTAAAGCAGGACACTTTTTTCTCATTAATGCTGTAGGATTATACTGACAGAACTTTTAGACAGAACCCAAACTAAATGTCACTTGGCAGACCAATCATGGTGGTCTCATATCAAAAGAATCTCCTGCTATCTGTATCTTTGTTCAGCAATGGAAATTACCAGAAGTGAGGAAGAAGAAAAAACAAAACCGAAACAACATTCCAATGTTGAGCAACATCCTTGAGTGAATTCACACCTGTTCATCTGGCCAATCTGCGATCGGCCAAAAAATGAGACATCCATGAGAGTATCACTGAGCCAAATTAATATAAACTAAATATTGAGTGAGTTCAGCTATTTGCTTTCCCAGGTGGAGAGAATTGCATATGTGCGTACAATGACAAAACAAAACAAAACAAACCAACCAAACAAAAAAGTCTTCTATGCATTTAGAGTATTTGATGATTGAAAAATCTCCAATTTCAAAGTCTGAAGTGCATGGATGTACCAAATTTTGTGATAAAGTGTATGCTGACTCCAGCCAAGGCTGTCCCCTTGACATGACGAATAATGCGAGAACACTCACAATGTTTTCATTTTTCTCTTTCTGCAGGTGGTTACCTGCACCTTGAAAATCAAGATGTCAAATTAGGAAAACCTTATTCAGAGTGACCCGTCATTCAGATCAGTACATCACTTCTTCTTTTCCACTTGTAAAAAACTTCTGATAAACAACTTAAATTGATTTTCAGTTAATGCAGATGCAAGCAGATACTATTTTCAGCAAGAACTCCTTGTCCTAGACTCCCAGACTCTGAGAGTGAATCAAGGCCCAAGCTTTTTCAAACTGAGTACTGATAAACCATTGAATTAGTGGAAACTTAGAAATGCTGGCTTTAACACATTTTGACCCTCAGCTCACTCAAACACAGAAAGGTAAAGGTTTTAATATTTGGGAAGCATGTTGAAAACCTGACAGGACGGAAGTATGGACAGTATCCAGAATCTTATTTAGAAAAGTGCAGCCACAGCCCTAGTTATGCCTAAAATAAAGGGTGGCCCTCCCAGGCTGCAGCATTTGCCTTCCTCTGTAATCAAATAACTGCATAGTCAGACTGGGGAAGACAGTTAAGTGACTGCATTCCAGTGATTTAACGGGGCATAGAGTCCTAAATACTTCTGTGGGCAAGACCTGTAGTGCAGAATCTGCCTAACCTTAGATATCACTAACTATTCCCATTGACTTCATAGACAACCCTGGGGAGCAGGATGTCTGAAAGCTTACTGCTGTTTCAAATCTAAAGCAGTTATATAAAAGTAGACGCCCTGACTTTTGCTTCACTGGTTCTGATGAGATAAAAGAAAAAGAGAGTAGTCTGGCTCCAACCTTCATTATGATTTTATGTAAATTATTCTAAGTACAGATTCTTGCCCCCTAGTGCTCGAGGATTCTGAAGTTGATTTACTTTTTCAAGCTAGTTTAGCAAACTTTCAAAGACCTTGCAAGCCAACCTCATATTTGTTTGGAAATCCACAATGATGCGTATGTGTGTCCAATATAATAAAAAAACATCTTTAAATACCTTAGTGGTCTTCTTTTTCCATTTACCTTTCCATTCTTGCATTATAGAAACAGTACATTCTCTCTCACTGTGAAAAAGTCACACTGGAGAATTATTTATTCAGATAAATTTTTTTACATCTATAGGCCGGTTGTCTATGTAGTTCTTACAAACTGTTATTCAAAAGTCTCTAAAAAGAACTACATACAGGACTGTCTAAAGAAAAAATCTGAAAAGATTGTGGTGACGGACATTAAAGAACAAAAAATGAGGATATGGTAGCTTGCATGGGATTTCACAGACCTTTCTAGAGAACCTTGCTCTTTGTACTAATTTAATAGAATTTCTTCATAAAGGTAGATCCTTGAAATTTTCATATCTCTGTGCCTGAATGAGCTCTCAAATTACAAATATATGCATATCTAGTGGAAGCCATTCTCCTGAGTTCCTGAAGTTCTGGCATCAGACTTTGGCAGGAAAGGAAACCATGGAAAACAGAAATGGTAGTCCTGAATCCTAAAAGGTTACTGATCTCAGTAAAAAAACGCAGCTATTTACAGCATGAGGCACAAAGACACTAAACAGCTTCCCCATAGTCAAAATGAGTAACACATCTGGCTTTGATATTCATTCTTTTTCCAGCAAATGGCTGTACCAAGTTAGAATTTTCAAAATGTATATCACTTTACATATATAGATTTGATTTAATTTAATTTAAAATAAGGCTCATTGTATAAATGCATTACAGCTTCAAAGATAGGCTTCCTCAAAATTATAGCATGAGAGTTTCCCATGGTTTCCATGGAAATGACCTTTCACTATTTCCATGGTAATGGATCTAGTTTTATATATTTCTCTTTTATGAGACTGGATTATACCAACAAAGCTAACATTCAGAATACAGTCCTAAACTTACATATGTGAACTCACTGAGAGAAATTATCTGACTCCCAAGCCCCATGGGCATGCTACGCTTTTGGATGTCTTTTTAATACTGTGTAACAGACTTTTGAGAAAGATCACCTCCTGCTTACTGTCAGTAGAGAAATGCTGATATATTTTGCTCATTGCTATCTCTCTAAAGGAGTCTCTGGATTCATCCGCTGTAGTCTTTTCCAGACTGCTCCACTGCTGGAAAAAAAAGAATGGATTGAGAGCTCAGTCTTCTACAAATCCCAGGCTGTGGACCATATCCTGCTGTGAAATAAACATTATTCTAGGGCATTTATTGAAAATCTATAGGTCTTTGAAATTACATATTCATATATGTATATGTTGATGTCTCTTTTAGAATTTATACTTATTTTTCCCTCCATCCCCCCCCCTTTGTTTTTTTAATCATTATGGTTGTTGCTGCCATTGAAAGCTAAAATCTTCTTCACCCTGGAGACAAAAAAAATGGAAGTAGTGGATTCAAACCCATAAAACTGAGAGTAGCAGAGCAACCAAGGTACCCTGGTCCCCAGCACCCTCTACACATAAATAAACCCAGATAGACTTAAGGTGTTAAGTGCCTTAAGGTGTTATGGAGGATGGGCTTGGACAGGATGGTGCTGCTACTGCAGTTCACAGATAAAAATCCTTTGGAGTAATCTTCCAGTAAGGTGGAATTTGGAAGAAAATTTCAATAAAGCTTCTTCCATCCCAGTAACAACATCTAGGGTTTAATAATGAAGGAAAGCCCGCCCATACAGAAAAAGTAAACAAATTAAATCTGTGAGGAAACCTTTAGAGAGGCACAGATTCCTCAGAGAATGAGTCAAACACATAAACCTTATTGAGCAATTTTGTCTGACTCATGTCTAATTGGTGATGATGCATAAGAAAGAATTTAAGCCTGTCATTCAGATTTGTGTTTTCTGGGCTAGTCATTAGAAAAATGCCAGTTTTTAGAGTAAGACACAAGTCAAACACAAGTGGCTGCAGATAAATGTTTCCATGCAGCAAAGGTAAGAGAGCCACTTTTCAGCATAAAATTTAATTTTAATGCTCTCTTTTTTTTAACTAAAAACTAGGACAAAATAATTGGTAGTTAGAGAGCTTGCTCTTAAAAACTTACTAAGAATTAACTCCTTCCCTTACTTCAAAGGAGATAACAACCAACATATAAATCACTTCTCATTAAGTGGTCAACTGATATGAAAGCACATATATTACTTCAGGTTACTGTTAAAGAATAACTGAACGGCTAGGCTCATCATTCATGCTTTTTGTTAATGTATTGCAATGACAATGGCTATCAAGACTTCAGCCTGCTATTACTGGAAACATTCAGCTCCATTTAATTCTATTCCTTACACACTTCTAAAGAAAGAGCATTGCAAGTAATGACTTTTATTCTATATATTGAATGCACAGCCTTGTCAGAGAAATACTGATGGTGGAAATATTTAGAACACTCAAAGAAATACAAGTTCTGAAAAAACTGATCTCATCTAACTTTAAATCTCTACAGGGTTCATGTTTACACATGAGCTACTTAACAATTAGGGTTAAATTCATAGGACTGATTTTGGGCACTTTAGGATGGAATGAGATCAATCAATGTTCCCAAATTGTTTGTTTCTCTCCACTAACGATAACAGGTGTCTAGGTGATTGGATCATTCAGTCAGATGAATTTAATCCAAGATAATTGCAGAAGCAAACAGCTGACAATACTAGAGGACAGGATTTATCTTTTCTGAAAGTATTCCTCTTGCATAGCATTTTGTGTCACTAGTCCATTAGGGAAAATGTTTAAAAGAGTTTTTGAAATTATTTTTCTTAGTGAAGTTCATCTCTTTATTGATCATTAAAGATTTTTTTTTGTTTTTTTTTATTCCTTAAAGTCCTTAAAATAGGTCTATTTTAAGAAGGCTCAACCTTTACTTAAGTGAAATATTTGCTTTTGGCAACCAGATATTTTTGGATATAACACTAAATTAGTTTTTCTCTCAAATGATACTGATTTCCCATTTATTTCTACTGTAGCTTGACATTCTTGTCACACTTACAAAGACAGACTACCTAATTTCTTGTCATTGTCTAGAGCAAAAATGTTTACAATGGTACTTGTTAAGTGATTTGGATCAGAACAGTAATATATTGTTTCCATTTCTGAAGGTATAACTTTTAAGTGATGTCAACATTTGCTTCCTGATAATACTCTGTCATCCTTTAAAAGAGCTATAGCAGCAAAAGAAACTATCTATGAAAGAATATTAATTGGGGGGGAAAAAAATCAATCATTTTGCAAGTCTGGAAAGACTGGGCCAGCATAAATGAAGACAAAAAAAACCCCCAAAAAATCCACAACTAAACAAACCCACAAAAAATCCATGTCAAAATACTTTAAAAATAAAGCATAGAAATTCAAAGCAGCATGGAGAGCTAGCACTGCTGAAGCTTTATTATTGTACCGATGGTATTCAGGTATATCACCACAGAGATGTAGGTCTCCTGTCAGAGACTACTTTAAGAAGAAGAAAATCAATGGCAGAAATCCCTGTTTAGTTTAAAAGCACATCTGGAGAAAAATACCAATTGTACTGATTGTGAACTGATGTCTCCTAGTCCTGCCATTGTAGCACACATAACTCCAGCACCTTCTACCACTACCTGCCACGAAGGACAGACTGGTGATATGCCTGTCTGCAAAGAAAAAAATAGTCTAGGACAGGTTCTGCAAGTGGGGTCTGTGGTTATCCTCTCTTACCAAGGAACAAATGATTTTCTGGCCTTAAACGAGGCTCTTTTCTGTGATCTCCGAACATGCCTTTGGAAGGGCTAGTTTGAAGAAGATGGAGCAGAAAAAGCTTTCCAAACCACTGATAATGCTATTGTCAGACATACTGCTGTGTACTATTAGACTGAAAAAGTAATGTTTCTGACAGCAAAATGAGCTCTTATGTTATTTTACAATTAACATATGTTCCAAAATGATAGACTCTGTTTCAGGTATTTAACATTTAAATAAAAAAAACTAAAGGCAAAAGGAGGGGTGATGTGACACTTCCAGAATTGAATCCACTGGTATAATCTTTCTATACTGTATTTTCTGATCCACCTAAACAGCTTTGTAACTGGTTAAAGCATGGCCCATACTTCCCAATTGTAGGAACTGTCACATACGTTTGGATTCAGACAAGATTATGCTCTTCACTGTTTTTAATTAACATAAGTCTGGCCATAGTGAAAGCAGTACTGAGAAATTTCCATTTAACATTTCTCTTCTCTCTGAATTCTAATCCAACCACTCCTTTTGATAAGACATTGAGTAGTGACCTGAAAATAGTGCTGCAAAGAAGTTTGAGAAAGAACTTGGGGAGGAGAAAAATTGCAGTGTTACAAATCTGATATCCACTGGTTACTAATTTAAACTGCTAATGATCTGATGGAGCTGGAGCTAAGACTCCTATTGATTAGCTGAGGTTCACAAAACATTCACTCCCAAATATAACTTGCTGTATATAGTTACATTTACAAAGCAAACAAGCCATAAAAAGCAGAGCAATTCCGTCACATACTAGTGGTAATGAAAGCAATAGCTGTGAAGGTCTCTGATGGGATATGACATGCGTTTCTCCATACATTTACATTTTAAAGTTTTAATGAAAGCATATTGTCAGGGAATGCCAAGCCTACTATGTATTTTCCCTTTGCAGTGCTGTGACAAGATCCTGGTTCATGTTGCAAACAAGAAAACATTTTGTATTAAATGTGGAGTGAATATGCAAGAATGAAATTGAACAAGTTCCTACAGCAAATCTGCTCCCCATCAAAAAGCTAAGGGAAGCCTTCTTCAAGGACCAAATCATTTTACTCATTCTCTTATGAAGCAGGCTCTTTTCAGCTATTTAAACACTGGCTGTTGAAAAAGTCTTTCTTCAAGGAAGCTGCAAAGATACTAGAGCACTTCCTGAAACTTCATCAGCAAAATAATATCTTCTCTTAAGAAAATAAGATGGAAATAAAGTCATGCATATAAAATAACTGATTAGTCAGATTGTTAGATGCCTTTTAACATCAAAACTTCATGGATTGATGGTATTACTTGATATACAAAAGCCTTCAAAAACTGGAAAAAAAAATGTAACATTCATAAGATCAAAATAAGATTTCATTTAGAGCTCTTTCTGCAGGGTATTGTTTTTGAGTTTATCTATGTTCAAAAACTGAATTAAATTGCCCCCTGGTTCCATAATAACCTGTTTTCCTTTTTTTCCTTTGATGATGGCTATCAGTGATGATATTTTAGTTAATTTTGGCCATAATCTTTTACTAAGCTAAAAAAGTGTATGTTGTGTTTAGTATGACTAAATGGCCTAGAAACTTGTGCTCATCAGTTTCACACACATCTCTTAAAAAAAACCAGTACAGGAACTCTGCCCTACTTGAGGCAAATTACCATACCCTAATTTGACAACAACCTTTTACCACCATTTTACCAGGGTATTGCAGTATTATAAAACTTTATGAAATGAACTCAGGACAGGACTTCTGCTTATAGACACCAGGGATCATTTTTCTGTCACTGAGATCAAATTATTTAAAAATGAACGCAAGAGCCCTCAACCTAAGCATAAAGTCCGATTCTGCACAAGGGAATCCACCTATTCAGCACTGGATTATGTAACCCCTGGCAAGCCAATGAGCACTTACAAGTGCACTGTGCAATATTGAAAGTAACAGGGCCCCTTGCAGATTTAGCCGCCAGCTAATATGAGCCTGGGTTTGACAATCAGGTTCCAAATTAGGCTAATAACTTAACTTTGGCAGTAGTATTGCAATAAAAAAGATTCATCATTCATAACAGAAAAGGCGAAGATGAGAACCTTAGCAAAAAGACAGAAAGCTGTACATCAAGAGGCAATTATGCATCTCAAACACCAGCAAGCCAAGCAGGTGATGACGAGCATCAAACCCATCAACAGGCAATGCTCCGACTTTCCTGCCTAATGACAGTGAGTGTTTTGTTTATTCTGTTGTACAGTAATGCTGGTGTTCTGTTTCTGGTCTCCAGCTGTTTTTGCAAGAAAAGTGCATGATCCTACCTCCTGTTGGTCATCAGTGTTTCCTCACATGCTTGAACATCCACTCCTAATTCCAGAATTAAAAGTGAAAATGATTCTCATTTGGAGTATCAGTGCTTCACCATAAGTGAATGTTGAGTTAGCTCTATAGCACATCTTTAATGAGATGAATGTTATTAATGACTGTTATAAAATAGTTGAGTATGGTGAAAATATCTCTCTGTAGAGATCTGAGGGCTCTCTTTAGAGCCTGAATTTCAGATTCTTTTCAAAGACAATTCAAAACTGTTCCTCAGTCTTTTAAGAAGCAGTAATTCAAAAAGAAAGATCTGATTTTCTGTAGGAATAGCACCATTAAAGCTAAGGCATTTTGAAAGTATTCTGCTGAGTATTATCTGCCATTAAGATAATTAGGTCTAATTTTGCCTTGGACCTTAGTTGAAGCTTTGCAGTGGGAAATAATTTCTAGAAGAGTTTTACCTATTTTAAACAGACAGGTTAAATAGGGGATTTTGAAAGACATATACATTTCTAGCTCATTCTCAAATCAGATTTACTTGACATCAGAATTACATTTTTAATGTGCAAAACTCTAGCTAACCATAGTTAAGGAGCTATATTGGGATTTCTGAATGGAAACTATCAAGCTATGTATGTTTTCAGACATGGAGATATGCAGTGCTAGTGAAAGCATCTTGAAAAATTACTTTCTCATGATAATACAGGTACGCCATATGGGGTTGTCAGGTACAAAAAATACCTAGAACTGTGCCACTAGCAATTTTCACAGTGACAATGCTAACTTTCTTTAAGATATCATCCATAAAATCAGAAGCCTGATCCTCTTTTGGTTAAGCAACAGCTAAATAGTAATACATTTCACGAGGAATAAGGCTATTTTGTCCTCAAAAGAAAAATTATACTATCCTCTTGCTTAACCTTTTCAGTCACTGTTAAACATATAGTTAAATAGAAACTTCTGTATCTGAGCAAAACAATTGTCACTTTTTTTTCCAGATGGAGAAGGTCAGGCATGAAAAAACAATTGTTATTCTAATCTCTACAGAGCTTAATTACTTCTTTAGTAAGGCAAATTCCCCACTGATGCCACCAACGTTTTTACCTCAGTAAGTGCTGAATCATCCAATAATAAAATAACATTAAAAACAAAAGATGAGGAGAATAAAAATGAAAGCTTGCAATAAATTTGACTGTGTACTGTACCACTGCATCTCTTTTCAATATTGCCATATTTATTTTTGTTTCCATTGGGAGCTATAAAACAGATTTTTGGATATTCTAAAATAAACATATTTTTCACTGTCTACCCCACTATTTACTATTTCATACAACTCATTCTGCACTGTCTCCTGGATTGAGTTGATACACAAAATACAGTATACATTTTCTCTCACCCTTGAAGTCCAATACAGAGAGCTTCTTGAACCCAGACTGAATCTCTGGCAGAAATTACAGAAGTGCCAGGAGACACTGTGTTCAGTGGAGTAGCAAACCCTAATTTAATGAACATACCTCTGAAGTAAATGGAATGACACTATTTTGTGATATGGCACACCTGAGTTAAATCACAGCTTACATATATTTGAGGAACATGGAACTTAACCAAAGTACCAGTTTAAAAAAAAAATGAACAAGAAAATTCAACACAAAGCCTCAACATTGTACAAAACAACTTCTGAAACTTTATTGTGAACTTTAAAGTACATTTAGAAAGGATCTCATCCTTAATATCATTAATTAAAAATAAATTTGAAAGAAATCCACATACTAGTAGTTTAAGCAAAGTTCAGTACAGACCTTTTGAAGTCACAATATATACATTGCATGAGAGTGCAATAAGCTTCTATACATTGAGTATATATTTCTAAAATAAAGAGCTTTGATTTGACATATGTTGAGAGGCACACTGTTTACAATGAAAATGTTTTACAAAATATAGCAAAGGAAAAATTGGAATTTAATACATTTTGAATGTACAACTACTTTATACCTTTTTTAGGTAGTTCTTTACTCAAAGTGTACAAAAGTCCATTTTTTAAAGGACACCTGTTTGTTTGCACTGTCCAACACTGATTAGAAATTATAGTTTTAAAGATTCATTACTATACATATCAGTGAATTCAATTCCATAGCCACTACAATGAAGAAAATATTACAGAATCATCAACAGCATCTTCTTCTCTCCTGAACTATGCATAGATAAATACATAGCAATGGTGCCTATTACTACAATAAAAGTGAAACACTTCACCTGATTTTTGCAGCTATTCTTTGCATAAATATAATGCATTGTATATATATATGTATATATATATTAGTTTATTTAACAATCAACCGATTGCTTATTTTAACACTCAGTAACATACAGAAGTACATACACTGTTATCCTTAAATATTTTCCACTCTGTAGTGGCTCATTAAATTCAAAAAATCAACACTGTAAATTTGTAATTCTCAACCTGGGGGAAACACATCCCTCAGATGGGACTGACACTACTTATACAAGTTCAACCCTATTATGAATCTATACGTAACAGGAGTAATATAGTATACTGTGGCTACTAACTACTGCATAATCATTATATAGGAAATCGTCACATCAATTGTTTCACATTTATGATTATTCATTACATCACACACAGAGCAAAACTTTCCCAACAGATGGATCTCCTTTTCCATAGTTTTTTGTGTTTTAGAGAAAAATCATCACACCGTGACAAAGTTATGTCTTGAGAAGTATGCAAAATATGTTTCCTTTTTCAGGATAGAAGAGTGAGCAGTAAACTACTAATTATTTTACAATAAGGATGTAAAATGAAATCTTTAAAGAGAAAGTCAAGTTTCAGCACCACAATTAAAGAAACCATGCATTAGGGGTATGGGACTGTCACTCAAAACTCTGGGAAAAGCATACCAGAATATTAGTTTGCCAATAATGAATTAAAAGTTGTACTTTCCTTTCAAACAGAGCACAGTAGGGTTATGTGATTTGTGTCCAACCACTTTGCAATGTGTTATCTGAACAGCTCAAAGCATTTGCAAAGGACAAGACAGCTTTGCATTCATTACTGCCGAAATAAAAGGAATATGCTGAAACATGTAATAACCAATGGTGGATTTCTAACCACCACCATTAAGATCTGGGACATTAAGATCTGCAAAAGAGAGCACATTATTTCTTTTCAGCACATGGGTTGGGTGGACAAAAATCCATCCTACACAGATTTGCAAAAATCCATCCTACATGGATTTGCTTACTTACTTTTTTTTCACCATAGTTAAAATGAAATGTCTTGCATCAAAAAGCCTCCCTGCCTTTTCAATATAACTGTCTCTCCTATGGAGAAAAAGTACTCTCTGTCTGCAAAACACTACCTATAGCAGTAATCACTCAGAGGGCAGACATTGCAATTCAGATGTAATCCACTCTCGGCTGGGCTACTAATCCTGGAACCCCTCTTTGCTTTTTCATTCTAAATGTAGCAGACTAGGCTTTCAGCTGTCATCCCTGTTAACAGCAGGAAGAAATACTAATAATTTTGCAGATCCACGTGATGTTTTTTCACTTTTGCTGGCAACCAACCCACCAGAAACTTCACAGTGAAAAGCGATAAAAATATGCATCACAATTTTGCCTAATATCCATGCAAGAAGAGCACAACATGCCCACTGACTTCAGTCATGCCACACTTCCCTGTCCACCACACGCAGCAGCACTCAGGGTGAGATGTATGAACTGCCTCAGAAACCTGAAGGGAAGGGAAACGAGAAGTCCCTGGCATGGCTCCTGGAGACAAGACAGGTTTAATGGCATGCTGACAGCCTGTACTTTTAAGACTGCTTCTTTGAAAATAAAAAAAAAAAAAATAACCAGAAGCTTTACCAGTCAGAAACCTGCCCAGCATTTCTGTATTAGTGTCACTTTAGGTTAGAAAGAAATCTTTTAGCTTACATTATGTGGCACATTTTTTCTCTATTTCTGTTTAAAAGACACAAAATAGCCCACCCCTTCCTTTGATATCTTCAAAGAGGATAACTGAAGCCTTCCAAGATCCTTGACAGCTTAAGTATACAGTAGGAATAGCTGACAATTACATTTGCTTTTCCCAGTGTGCAGAAAGGATGGCTAATGGAATTAATGAATCGTTTGCTGTTCCACTAGTCAAAAGTCTAAATAACAACATGACCTTCAGTCAATGCTGCTGAAGAAACATTTCCTTAAAGAATTCACAATATATGAGAGATGAACTCAGATAGCAACTGTGATATTTCTTTAATTTACTCTTTCTCGTGTAGACCTACATAAATAAAAGTTTAACTGTTTGCACCAGTTGCTATTTTTACTAATGACTGTTTATACTAAACTGAGAGGAAAGGAAAAGCACTGTGATCTAAAGGCTAGTTTAGCTACTATGAACACAACATAAAGCTAAAACTTAAATTTAAAAAAAAAAGGCTCCCAAGTTTATATTTTCTTAGAGAGGTAACAAACAATGATTATTGTTCCTTTTTAAAGAAAAGTTAGTTTTAAAAATAAAGATGAAGAACTCTCTTCTTGCTTCTTGTTTCTATTTCATGTAAATCTGCTACCACCAGTGGGAAAACAAATCAAGCATCTGTTAACAAATTTCTGATGTTTGAAACTGCTAAAGAATTTATTAAAACAACATAAGAACTTGGGGCTAAGATTGCTATTCTTGTTTTGAAATGGATATTTATCAGTAAGATGGCAGAGGTTACTTAACATCAGGTCAGCACATGAATGCAGATTGCAAAATAATTTTTACATGTTTTGGTTTGGTTTGGCTTTTTTTGTTTCGTTTTGTGTTGTTAAGTTCTAAAGCTGAAAACACTCTTTTTAAACTGGAACTGTATTTCTTAATTATCTTTGGACAGAAGGGTTGGACTAACCCTACATTTTTAATCATTTTTAGGATTTAGTTTAGCAGGATAAGAGGTTATAGCAGAGTAAAAAAATGATTTAGTACAGTGCCTACAATCCACTGATGCTTAATATAGTTGATCATCAAAATACTTAAAAGGATAGTATTAAATGATTTATGCAGTTGATGACATAAATGTTTATGACAGCCTTAGCCACACAGTTGCATCTGCTTGACTTTCACCCACTTTATTTGAAGACATGCATGTGTAAAGATCAGTAGCAACTGCCAATTTGCCTGATGTACCACATCAGGATACAAAAACTGCTACAGATTTTCCCCCTCAGGTGCAATTTTGTCATACTCCATTAATCCTTTCAATCCTCCCCCAATCCTGTGGACTTGTTATTTAGTAATCCCTGATTGTTGTGGTGAAGGAACATTAGAAAGTCTCTGCTGTCTGCAAGGCAGAAAATTACAATGGTCGTCTATTAAATTTGGCTCTAACCGTGCCCACTTGGTTCCAGCCTGCTTATCACAAACACAACCAGTAGCCATAATGTCAGGACAAATTATCACCAACATCCAAAATGTCAATTTTAAACTAATTTTGTGTCTCACAGTGTTGCCTCTTCAGTACCCAGACAGAGGCGGGAGCCCTGCTGTATTTTTAAGGAGGGAGAGAAAAATCTTACATCAACACATCACATTGGGTAGCTTCATTCACTTATGCATGTCAGGTTTTCAGTTTTCAACTCCCAACCGGGAACTCTCCCACATGATTGCAACCCATTGTGCAACTGAACAACTTGGCTTTCTTCCACTTGAGTCAGTTAAAGAGAGATTACTGGGAAGTTCCTTTCCAAGGCTGCTCTCGTTAAATGCAAGATTCTCTATAAACACCAGGACTTCTCTTTTTAATTCAATATTTTTACACTGCAAAGTAATCTACCTGTTTGGATCCTCTCTCTCTGACACACACACATGCATGCACATACACACAGATGCAGGATTTCTATCTCTAATCATCTTACTTTTTCATACAGACAGAAGTCAAATTCATTTACTTTTTTTTAGGAAAACAAACAAATGAAAAAAAAAACACAGCCTTTCATCAGCTTGATTAATTTAAACCTGTAAACCTTGGTTTAATTCTACTGACATGAAAAAGTAACAGCTACAAGCTCCCAGCCAGGATTTGTGATTGATTATCTAGTGAAGCCTTTAAACAAAAGCTTGTTTGTTCATTAGTTGTATTAAGGTCCGTATTTAATGACATATGCAACCACAGTCTTTAATTAAGAGTAAACTGGCTAAATATTTAGATATTTTAATTCTGAAAAAGGGACATAAATAAGCAATTAAATAAAAAAAAAAATCTCAAAAAAAACCCAGGCAAAGCTTCACAGTGAACCACAAAATAGACAATTTTTTAAAATAAAGCTCTTCTTAAGTATCTCACATATTTTTAGTTGCAGCATTTTATTTCTCAGATCTGGCTTGCCTTTTGGAAGTATTGTACTTTCACTATTATCTCATCCTCCAGATATCCAGCAAGATCTTATCCTATCCACTGTAACAGTAGTCATGAGTACATGCTTACATGTTTACATGATTAATGACCTTACATGATTACATGACCTACATGCTTGGCCACACATTGCTTATGTATTTTTGCATACTGTCGCATAAATCAAGTCTTACTTGCCCATGGATACGGTGTATACTGCCGCCAGAACACTAAGCTAGTTTTGTTTGTTTTGATGGACACAGGGCATAACGTGAAAGTTTTGTGCAGAAGGATCATATTCAAGCCTGATGAGACTACTGAAGCCTAACCCAAACTTAACACATAACACATTCTATACTGAAAGATAAACCAAAATAATTCGCTCTTACTAGTTTTAAAAATGGTTGAGATTTCACTGTCGAATTTCAACATCTACAATACAATTAGAAATAATCTACGGTAATAACAGCCATGGCTCCCTGCAACACTGTTGAAAACAGCAGGATACTCTTATAGTAAAACACTTAGCAAAATACAATTTCTTACATGAAACTAAAAGGCTCAATGAAATTTATTTAAGAGATCTTAATGCATACTGAGCAATAAAACATATTCAATATCTGACAGAGAAATCTGACTGAAAAAGAAGGTTTCGGAGTCTGATTCTGACCTTAGCAGCTCTTTAAAGGTCATACTAGGAATAGCAGATACCATGCACTGCACAACAAGTCAGATCAGTCTGCATTGCTGCCTACATTAACCCAAACAACACTGACACATCAACTTTGCCTAAGGAGATGCTCAGGACCTGCCTTCTCTTCTGCACAGCAGCATCCAACCATGCCATGACCAACTGTACATGCCATACTGATGATAAAGAGTTTATCTTCTAGCGTGGTGCAACAGTTTACACACCTATACATGGAACTTGTGGTACCTGACAGTTCCCTCTCAATATCAGCACGGTGTTTCCCTGACTGAAATTTTGAAAATATCTGCCCAGATCCAACAGGACCAAAGGTTCATATAGGTGCAATGCTGAAGACTTCCAAATCAAGAAACAAATGGTAAAATGCAACTAAACCCAAATGGAATGAATAAGAAATATGTGTGAAGCTGCCTCATTATCTCTTTCATTTAGAAACTCTCTCCTATCATGTTCTAGCTGATGCTTTACTGATATCCCTATGTGTTCCAGTTCTCATTTAGACTATAAGCAGCAGGGATACAGTCAAGGAGCTGCTTGCATAGGAGGAGCCTGGAAGTTATAAACTGTTCATCTCATTTGCCTTCTATCATGCTTTTGTTTAAAGGCATTCCTACAGAATATATTCACCTTTGATGTATATATGCCACAGGTCTCTGTGGGAGAAGCTTCATCTTGATTTGGACTGAAATTGCACTAGATGTTCAGATGGTTCACCGTAACATTCAGCATCTGTTTTTATCCTGTAAAATATATCTTCAAATGTCATGAAATTAGATCCTCACCTGTTTTCATAAACAAAGAGATTGTCTAGTACTATCTTAGGATTGTTAACTGCTCAACTTGAAAATGTAAAGTAATTTTGGGTTAGTCATAACAGAAGTATTGTTGTTTTTTCTAAAAAGTGTTGAAAATTACTTTGAACTTTCCTCCAATGATTCTTGAGCTATTAACTACATACCAGTGCATGCTCCTTAGGAAACATGAATCATGTACCTTTGGCCACCATCATCATATCTTTTCTTTAAGGCAGAATCCTCATTATGTTTCAGTAAGTATATATACTGCTGTACATACAAGCACATGTATACATCTGTTCTCATATCTACACATGCACATGCACAGTCTCAAGGCCATATGATGACTCACATAATATTCTCCTTGTTTGAATTTTTAGGCCCAACTAAACTAATGCAACCAAAATAACTAAAAAAACTAAACCAGCCAACCAAGCAAAATTAATAGAACCAACTAAAATTAATAGAACTAAAGCAAGCAGCTGAAAATTATGACTATTATACACTGGAAGAATCATGACTTTGAGATAGTGACACAATATGGAACTTGATCAGTGGCCAGTTCATGGAGTTTCTCCTTGCACAAATCAGCACCTACCTGTTAAAAGTTTCAAGACAGTGTGACTGATCTCTTGGTGCTTTCGTTTGGGTGTTTGTTTATATGTTGGGGTTTTTTTCAGACTAACTACCGTCACTGGTTCCATTTAAAACATTTTAACCCACATATTAAATCACCTTTGAAGTGAAACAGTAGACAACATCCTCAGGATTTAGTTCTGTGATTCTTAATGAGTTTAACATGAGGCAAAAGCATTTCGTATCAATTGTAAAATTCTGATAGATTTTAATGGAAGTCTTTTGCTAATTCTAATCTGTTCTGATAAAAATTTCATCCCCCGTGAATTTAGGATTCAGTTACATTGTGCACAGAATCCCATGCAGCTACTTGTAGATCAAATGTTACACATAGCCAAGTTTTAAAAAAACAAGCAGGTAAAGCTATTGCTGTTACCTGAAAAAGTGCAAGAGGCATTGTAAAGTAATGATGATCATCTTCAAACAAATAAAGGGAAAGTCAAATCAGGGAGCAGTTTAATAGTCACCCTTGACAAGAGAAATACATTCATTTCCAGCTGTTTCCATTTTTAATTGATGGTTTTTTCTGTAGTTGTGAAATCCAGCCAATTTTCTTCAGAGAAGTGCTTCTATTCTCTTAACTCGGTAAGAACTATATGCTTCTTATTGGTCTCCTGCACCATGGGGATGGGATAAAATATGAAAGCAAGAATCTCTCTATTCTAGTTTGGAAAATTAACTTTTAAGCTCAGTGGGGGCAGAAACAAAGGTAGCATTTAGGTATAACTAATTTAGTATCAAACCAAAGCAGAGAGCCTTCTTGGAGAAGAAGCAGACCAAAGGGAAAACAAAATTGTACCTGAATTATTTCTGAGTCAATTCCTATAAAAGAACTTTCTTTTATGCTTAAATGGATTACACATTTCTTTTTATAATATGCCCATTGTTCACAGTTTTTAAAGATAACAAACAACAACTGCTAAGAAAGAAATAAAGAAAGAATGCCTTTCTTTTTTTCAACACATTAATGTGCAAGGGTCATCTAAAGATGAGGTCTGGACCGCTTTTTAAAAGGCAGACTGTGGGACAGACCCTTAGTTGCTATGAAATCACTCTGTTAAGTTTATTGTTCAGTTAGAATGTAATGTAACTATCATTGCAATTTGCTTACATTACCATATGTTAATGAAGTAACAAACACAACTTAAAAATTTTGTTCTTTGCTTTGTTTTCACTATTTTTAATTGCTTCACTTTTCTTTAATTGTAAAGAGTGTATTTTGAGGGGATAAATTCTCACTTGTGCTGTCAGACCCGGCTAATCATTCCCTACTTAGACACATTTCTAAAGACCTAAGACTTTGCTTGAAAAGAGGCTTAGAAGCAATTGTTTTGTGTTCATTAATCCATAAACATTTGATTTCTAATCAGATTTCCAGCAGACATAACCTCTTTGCATTTCTACAACAGAGATTTGATTTGACTAATCAAACAGCTCTGATTTACTGAATTATCTCCAGAATAGTTGTCCCTGGCAATACTATGCAAATAGCTGCTGATGTGGTATTAGAATCCCAGCTTTCTAAACCCACTACCTTTTCCTCCATGAAAACATTAATGTTTTATATCTAATTCAACAACTCTTCTACATAAGGGCTACTGCATCTGATGTACATAGTTTTTAATCAATGTTCTATTATTTGCTTTGAAAATAAGCATCATCTCAAGATGT
This sequence comes from Campylorhamphus procurvoides, assembly GCA_013396655.1. NCBI lineage: Eukaryota > Metazoa > Chordata > Aves > Passeriformes > Dendrocolaptidae > Campylorhamphus > Campylorhamphus procurvoides. Next base: position 1,078,595 of record WBMV01000649.1, read on the forward strand.
TATTTCTCTATACTTCAGTTTACCTTTTACTGAAAAAGAAGAATGATACTTCTTTATTAAAAGAACTTTTAAATTTATATAATTTTTTAAATTTTATTTTTAGGAGCTATGCAACATTTTATCTTGTACAACTATTTTTCCCTGTTCTGTTTAAAACAACTCTCATTTATACAGAATTAGATGCATTGGTTTAGGAAACAGGAAATCTTTATAGTTTTAGATGCCAAAACCAAATATGCTAATTGAGCCTACATAGTTAATACTAACTGTTGACAAAACAGCACAAGCCAGTAACATGCAACAGATGTATGATTCACTTCATAACAAATAATGGTTACGCTGTGGGAGTATTTGCTCATTCTCCTGCAAAGTAAAACAAAGGTGAAAAAAAAAAGTAACCCTGCAGTCAGGGTAAGAGAGAGAAAAGAAGTAATATACTATTGTTACCTTTGGTTATACAATAGAAAAAGAAGCTGAAGTGCCCTAAAGAAGTAAGAAAAGCTATGCCTGTAGCCTCAGCCCCCCCCAAAAAAAAAAAGTCTGAGTCACAAAACTTCTATCAGTAGATTTCTAGACAGTGGCAGTTCCCAAGCCTCCCCCAAAAAAAATACTTCACCAACTTCAAAGTTCAACAAGAATCACGGATGGAAGGCTTCAAGGGAAGCAATAAAAACTGTGATGGAAACAAGTATCTATTTTTTTCCTGTGCTCTCCTAAATATTCCTGTGAGGGCTGCAACCAACTGGTTCATCCTACTGGCTGATCCTGAGGCACTACGTAACTACACACAATAAAGACCCATCAGAACCCACCACACCTTTTGCTTTCCAGGAAGGCATATTCTCAATTAAAGGATCAGTTCTTCACTATTGTATTAAATAACTACATTAGCTGAGAACAGGCAAGAAACCTCAACTATCCTATAATGATTTTGCCAAAGTGCAGATTGGTTAGATTACGTTATTTCTCATTTTCTGTTTGAAAAAATCTATTTCTTCTTATGATTCAGAGAACTGAAGGATAGACCTTCTGCTATGATCTTTGTCTAAACTCAACATATTGTTTTGGTAAGCTTCTTAACAAGTACTTCTGTATATTAAACTGAGTATTTTCTATACTCCTGTGAGATAAATTAGCTTACAAGCATTCAGTGTACATGCAGCCTCCCCTCATTCAACATGTGATAAGAGAATAAACTAAATCACTCATGGAATTACTGACAATGTATTTAAATTTCATAATTTGTATGTATTAACACCAAAAATATGTATGTTAGTACCTGCATCAGTTACTTGTTTATGACTTGCGCTACATTTTTCTTGCTGAAGTGTTATATATTTACAGCATTTTGAACTACCGTGTGCGTATTCAACAATAATAGCTTAAAGAATTACAGAACAGTTAGTGATTCTCTACTCAGATTTTTGGCAGAGATTGAAGTCTCTGTACAAGTGAAAAAAAAATAAAAATTTTTGTTTTAGAAATAAAAATTGCAACTCTTCATTTTTACATTGGCAGAAATAGGAATAATTTTCCCAGAGAAAAGGAAGCAAAATGAGAGGAAAAAAGGACATGAGAGTCTTGAGAAAGAGGTGCAAGACCCTCTCCACAACACCAGAGGTAGCAAGCCTTCCAACATTAGCAATCTTGATTCAAAACTGGAATGTGGTCAAAAGTGAAACTTTTAGACTTTCAGCTACTCTCAACTGGACTTTTTCCCAGCATACAGATTAGTATAATACCCCATCTCTCTTAAAAGAAGGGTCTCCGACTTGAAACAGCAGGAGTGCTGAAGTCAAAACAGAGTTGCTTGAGAAAACTGAATAAGGAAGTCTGAATGCTGCATTTATTTAATTTTGGTTTTATTAGCAGGAAAGACGTGCCCCATCATATGCTTGTATTCCTTCCAAACACCTGACTTGGTAAATCTTACATTACTTGGAGATGATTCTCAGCCTAAGCTTAAAATAAGAAGTTTTGACTCAGTTGAAACACAGAGACAAAATACTGCATTTCTCTGCCATCTAAGCTTTTATTTAATGTTCCAGATTAAGAAGCTTGCTCTACTTTGCTGGATCAGAGTCAACACTGTCCAGGAAACTCAGAGATAAGGGTCAAACAGGTCTTAATCAGACAAAATTCTCAATTAAATGAACACTTTGCCCAAGTACATTCAACAGAATTTATAACAGTACTTTTGCCTCAGCTAAGTCTGAAAAAGTGGACTGATGCTTTTGTACCTATGTTTTGTGACAGCTAACTCAGTCCAGAAGAGAATAAAACAAACTTCTCCCTTTCTGATGTCTCTTTTTATTACGCTTCAAGTAACTAGGAATCCCCTGAAGAAAATTCACACAGTAAGTTGGAACAGCATAATCAGAAGCTCCAGTGGGTTTGGATTAAGTATAATGCGTCTCACCATTGTGTTAAACTACTTAAAAATACCAGAGATCTGTGGACTAGAAATGTGATTATTTTGTCCCCTGTGATTAGAAAATAACAACATTTTTTTTTATAACTCTACAAGTTCCTGTTAAGGGTGCAGACTATTACAACAACTATACTTGGAAGTATTTTATTAAGTAGAAAAGTGGATGTAGCCTGACTTGCATATTTCAACAGTTTTCATCAGTATACACCTCAATCTTTTTCTGTAAATTTCATGGCGCCCTGTTGTTCTTGAGATTAAAATACCACAGACACTAAAAACTGAAATTCAATTCACATAGCTCAGAAATTTTATCCCAGAAATGCTTATTGTTAGACTATCCCTAAAAAAATTCTGTCTATATGCATAAGTAGCTCAAAAGTCGGCCATGACAGAAAGTGTCCATGTAGTATCAGAGATTACTTCAATGTGCTTAAAACTACTCACTGCAGGTCACCCTGTAAAAAAAAGTAACTCAAGAAGTTAGAGCTACGTATTTGGTACACAGCTAGAGTAGAGCTATGCTTATAATAGCATCAGATAGGCAAGTCAGTGGTTAAGCTGGTAATTGTGGAGAGGGACTGAGCTTTAGCTTCCCTAATTCTTACTATTTGAAGTGAATTAATGCTTCTTGTTAAAAAACAGATATTATTCAAGAAGATGCAAGACAAGGATGGGTGCCACAAGAAGGAAAAAAAGAGTCTTAGAGATCTTTGAGTCTCCTGATGCTTGTCTGTGGGAGGAAGAAAGAGGGGTTATCGCACAAACATGAGGAGACAGATTCAACTCTTGATTACAGGCAAAACCATCAGTGAAATAGCTGTAATTTCACAAATATGAAATTAATGGATGTAAAGTAAGAATTGGGTTCAGATAGCCCTTACATAGAGACTACTACGTGCAGCCCTAACCTCCCCAAAAATAAAAATAATTTAAAAAATTAACTTGAGAGTAAATGGTATTAGAATTTTTTTGGCTTTTGTCCATAACTATAAAATGGCATTAATATAAATATGACTCAGACTTGGGATCCCTGGTCACTGTTGCAGCCAAGAGCCTAAGTATATGAAATCTCCTTGGCTTTGTTAAAGCACTAGTGCTAAATTCTGGGAAATTATAACACTGATTCATCTCAAAACAGTCTATATATAACAGCAAAACTAGGCACACATAAAATTATGCACTGTCTTGCCCCAAGGTTAGCAACATATTCCTAGTAGAAGGAAGAATGTTATTTTCATTCCCTGCAATCATGTGATAAATAGCTGTAGGGCAGATTCAGCAAGATCTCGAAGGTTATGATTTTACAATATAATGAATGTATGTCTAGCTCTGCCACCTGAAAAAGCAGCAAAGCAAAGCAGGACTTGTCAGTATTTTGCTTATGGCAGAAATCAGACATTGTCCAGAACCCTTTATGAGACACACTGCTACCTTCTTAACTAGTTTGATTATAACATTGACTCCAATACTTCAACAGCTCAGCTTTCCAGCATATGGCATAATTGGAAGCAGCAGCCAGCAGGTATCACATGTGAATGGGAAATGTCTCACACTGAGTAACTACTGACTGTATCAAATACGTGGTCTTGTAGGTAGGTTTTTTGGGGAAAATAATTATAATTAAAAAAAGTATATTGAAAATGAGAGGATGGGTCGGGCACCTGTGCAGTATATGAAGCAAGAAAATTACCTAGAAAGTTCGAAAGTAGAAAATACCAGAAAAAGTCATTGAGTTTAGTTCAAAAGTAAAGAGATGAGGCAACACTACATGAGTATTTTAAGAAGTATAAAACAACTGTTTACACTGATTGCTTACCTAAAATGAATGGCAAACCTTATAGGTGGTTTTTAAAGGAACAGTAACCCTTCTTGACAGCAACCCAAATCTATGGACAGTTTCAGGAGAAACTTTAAAAAAGGTGGGAGACATACACTGAGAAGTGCATTCTTAGGAGCTGGCAGACACAAACTACTGCACAAAAAAATCAGAGAAGGCAACTCATGCCCATGACTGTGCATCTCACTTGCAAAGAAACTGGCATGTTTTCCTATTCTACTCATTTATTGCTAACATGGATGAAATGTTTTAGTCTGATCATGATTTCTATGAAGTACTGTATTTTACTGAAGTAATAATTGAATACAGGCACATCTACACCACCACCACTATGAGGTAAAGGCCTGTGTTGAATTAATGTTTGATTTTCATGATTCATATTACTCCACATTGGGAGATGACTGAGTTATAGCCACTATACAGCTGCAATCATTGATGCAATCATGCATAGTTGGAAAACAGTAATACTGACATCGAAAATGTATGAAAATGCATTGGAATAATACCAGATGGTGATGCAATCCTGGCAGGAACTCTTAGGGATATCTCTGCTAGTATCACCAGGATTGTATGTGGAAGTCCAAGGACTTTAATTAAGCCACACGACCAAATTGTATTGTTTTGCAAGACAGTAGGACAGAGACTCACTTTGAATCACTTTAGAAGTGTTAAAGCACCTTGAATAAGTACATATCATTCATGTCCTCAAAGGCACCTCACTGCAGATAGTGTAATGATTTTACACTGAAGTAGGTAAGGCGGTATGAAATCCTGCTAATGATAAGGTATTGTAATTTCACCTGTAGATAAGCAGTAGAGAACAACCCCAGGTGTACTGTTCAGGGCTGACCTCAACCAGCTACATCAAGGTACTAAGCACCTGCTTCTTGTCTCCACAAGGACTTTACATTTAGACAGATACCTCACAATAGCAGTCTTGATGTAAATCGCACCTTTTCTTTTGCAGTAAATACAGGATCCTAACAAAAATGAGAAAAAGGCACATCATGTTTAAAGAGTAATGACTGTACAGCACAAGCCAAATGTAAATGAGATTAGATTTGCCTCAGTCAATTGCATTGTGCAGAATAAGACAAAACCAGAATTTTTCCTTTTGTATGTGAAAAGATGTCTCTGAACAGCAAAATTTACAGGAGAAAATGTCAAACAAATTGGCTTCACAGATAGAAAAGCCGTATGATTTTTTTGTGTTTACAAGATTGCATCTTCTGGTGCACAAATTAATGCACTTTGTGGAAGTTACTATGCCATGCCTTATAAGCTTCAGCAGGATGTGGTGGCAGTTCAAATTTCATGACAGAATGCTAACTTATCTTTGCTATTGAAAAAACTAATGAGGTGGTAAATAGTTGCAGAGCAGAGTTACATGCAGTGATATGCAGGTTTTTCAGGTTTTTCATTATCTGTGTAACTGTATAGACGTAAAGGTAATGAAAACCCAAAACAGGCAGCAAAAGCTTAAGGCTTTAAAGCTGGAATAGAATTGTGTCAGTGTTTTCTAACAGAAATATGATAAATTTAAGCAATCTCACAAAAAAAACCCTCGATACTTCAACTAGGGTTTTCTGCTAGGTCTAAGGTCTCATGAGCAGCGCTTAGGTGAAGATCACAATTAAGCTAACATAGGCAATTTATTCTCATGCTGGTTTTATTCTAGCAAGGCAATGGCATAATGTTAAGCAGTCTTAAGGATTCTCTTTGTTATGCTTGTTGCCTATGGCTTTTAACTGAAGGTGCTATCACAGCATCCCTATCAGACTCCAAATGTCATGAGCAGTAGCAAGCAGGAGCACACAGTGCAGAGGGCTCTCCTGACCCCCAACTATCTTTACTGAGGACAGCAGGATGTAAGATATAACACTTTCCAGTAGCTAGAGGCTTACTGAAATGAACTTCCACAATACTGAATACAACTAAGACTGGCATTTAGCACTAGGACATGGAAATGTAAAAAAATACCGAGGGTAAGATAGCAGATGCAGAATGTTTTTTAATACGGTCACCACTGATCCAAAGAATGAAAGTTCTGAAATTGGAATTACTTCTGTGACATATTTATAACAGATAAAAATCAGAGAGGACAACAGGAAGTACTTTGTCTGGAGGTGATCTGCACCATCTATAAAGCTTCAGCAGGCCTTGAATGAAACTACTCTGCTGAGAAGTGCTCAGCACGCTGCTTTAAACAAGCAGACTCAAGGATCACTGACGATCTGGGTTATATCTCGGGTATATCATAGCAGCACTGCCAGCTTTCTTCTTAAAAGAGTAAGCTTTCCTACAAGTCCAATCATCTTTAACCATTTTGAAATGTAAAGATACATGAATGTTTTCATCTCTTATCCCAATCTTCCTTTCAAATTGCTGAATTCAAGAAGCACTATTGAGTTACTGAGTTGCAATCTCCACTGTTCTGCTTTGTGATTCACATTTTTTGTTGTTTTCAGAATCAATTTTCTACTGTAAGTCTGTGAGATACCACACTTATTACAAATTGTGAACGTATTATGCCATATGTGAGAAAAATACAATCTTATAGAGAGAAAAGAAAAAAAAAGTGAGCAAGTAAACCATACATTAAATAATTATTTTGTCTGCTTGTTTTAACTACAACAGATACAGGATGGCTACAAAAATAGTTGGTGAAATCTAGCAAGCTAGCTGGTACTACTGTACTGCCGAGTATGTCAGCAGCTGTAGGTGAAGATATATACAGATGATTTTGGTTGTTTATGTCTATGATGGAAATATTGACTGCTCTAAAGCAAAATTATTCATAAAAGCCATTATACTATATGAAACTAGTTTCATTCCTCCATTATGCACATCTTGGATGCCTATATAGAGTCAATTACAAGTAAATCAGATTTGGTCAGTATTAAAATTCAAATGCATAACACTAAAAAATCAACCACCTCTATCTACCCTATACCTGATTTTAGTACTTACAAGTCCACCATATCAAACATACTTCAGATTTTGAGATGCAGCTTAGGGCCTGATCCATTTACTCCCTCAGTTACAATTATTATTAGAAAGAGCTCTCCCTGCTAACATGCCTGCAAGACCATGGTTTGAAGTTAGGCCCTAGTTTCTCTTCTGTCAAACCTTCAGCTCAGTTTTGCAATCCAAATGCAGTATGCCACCAAGCCACAAAGAGAAAATATGTGTTCAATAGAGTAGGAACAGATTTTCTTCTCAGATTTTTTTTTTAAAAAATCATTCTAATTTGATTATTTTAAACTACTGGAACAAGTCATAACAAGTAACTATCTAGTTTAGAAAGTAGTGTACTTCCCATATTATGCTTCTATCCAGATATTATGCTTCCAAATGTTTCAAATCTTTGAATCGTAATGAAACCAGCTGGTTCATTAAAAGCCCTTGTGTGGACACAAGCAATGTGTAGTTATGAGTTGGGTGTACTACAACAGATCATACATAAAATGTGCCACTTCTTTACTGTGATATTATTCATTTGAGGGGAAAAGTCAGATTTCTAATATGTGCACAAATATGTCTTACGAAAATAAGTGCGCTCAGAGAATGAAAGAAGAGATTAAAAAGAAAAACAAGAAAGGACAGAGACAGCATCTCATAAAAGAAAAAGATATATTTAAGCATCACACAAATAACACTATTTTTCATATCATTTGTAGTGGAAGCTTGAAGACTAAAATAATCTACAAGCCATTAGTTTCTTGATACTCTGTGCTGGATTAGAACATTTCTTAATCACCTGCTAAAGCACAGAAGAAAGCCAAAGCATAGATTTGAGCAAAGCAGAGTAGTGAAATCCGAGATGTTCAACAGGGATGCTATCAATAGACATATCACAGAACCAGAGAAGTGCTAAGTTTCTTAAAACTCTCAAAAGGCACCTATGATTTTGTTAATTTCTTAGTTCAGAATTTGAAAAATAACATTAAGAAACAAAAGTTCTGATTTGCCATCAGATAAGCAGATCAAAAAAACAAAAATGTTACAAGATTCAAGTCACTTGCTAAAGGTTCTGGACCGCCCCTTTTTGTGGAGGCATTTTGAAAGCCTACACAGCCCACCCGGAAGTGGTCCTGCTCTATTAATTAAATACTATGGCCTGCACAAGGTTTCTTGCAATGTTTTTAATACTAAAGCAAGAATGAATAACAAAACTAAGTGTATTTAAATCTCATTCATACAAAATATTTTCATCTCACTCACACAACACTGACATTCTTGCAATTCATACAGAAAGTCACCTACAGCTTCATTGACCAGCTGGACTGTACCAGTACTTTCAACGTAATGGGCATCAGCAACCAAGACAAACAGCACCAGGGTGAATCATAGGTGGCTTCCCTTCGCTATATCCATGTTTCTCATCTGTTTCCACAGTATAGACAAATACTGCCATTTTTAAGTTCGAAAAAGAAAAAAGCTGTTGTAAAATAAAAATAAAATACCAATCACAGCAGCAGATCACCTATGTCATCTCATTTTGTACTTCTGCGGATTGACAACCTGGTGCTCTTGCAGAATACAAAGGCAAAAAAAAAATCAGGCGTTCATTTTAAACTGAAATGTTTGACACATGAAACAGCTTTCTGCAATGAAACTGATGAAATCTCAAATAGCAAAGCCCATCTCCTGTACAGTAGAGAGATTAAAGTTGAACAGGAAAGGTTTATTGTCCTTAGACAGATGCAGATTTCATTTGGATTTTTGTTTGTTTGTTGTTATTTATTTATCTGGCAGTTGGGAGCTGACTAGGGCTTTGTGACTGGTAGGCAGCCTATCTCCTGCTGTTCTGGATGCCGCAGACTTCAATATGATCCATGTTTCAGGGTACTGTTGTCACAAACTAAAGATAATTTCAAATTTTCTTACAGGTAACACTAGCATGTCACTGATATTTTGACCTGCATTTTTGCAATGGTGAAAGTGAAACAATTTGACAACTGACTGAAAATTCATACTGCTACAGACACATACCTAAACCAGAGAGATAGAAGAAACACATTTTTACACTGTAATGGGACTGGCCTGTACTAACATTCACAGAAAAAGGTACCAATGAACAAGCAGCACTGAGGAAAACCAGAAATACTCAGAAAAGCATCAAAACAAAATAACTGTTGTTTCACTGCACCTTCTTCCTAAAATAGCTAGCTATATAAAAATAGCCAGATAAAAATGGCCAGATAACAACTTAATAAAAATATCAGTAAGTCTTTCTCTTGATTCAGGAGCCTTTGAATTGGAGCCATCATCTAAAGAAGACTTTCTCAAAGGTAACTGTGCATATTATACATGTTTTTGCTCATCTGCACTATTCAAGTAACACCTTCACTTAAAGAAATACATAACCTTAAAACCCTTGTCTAAACTTCAGTGAGAAAACTGGACTGGATGATGCTCTTCACCAGTAAAGCGAAGAATATGGATCCCACTGAATCACTCTCTTCACTTGATGTGGGATGGATCTCACCCAACTGTGTTCCTCAGCTTTGGCAACCAGATTAAACCACAATATTTTCTTCAGGGTGGAGTAAATCATGAAGCCAGTGAAACAGATTAGATTCGATATACAATTATAATTCAGACAAGATGAATCCCATTATAATGTAAACAGAAGCAAAATGTACTGTGTGCACAGGCACTACCAGCTAAGTATATTTGTGAAAACTATAAAAATTATACTTTCTGTGGACATACTTTACAGAAATAAGGCTAGATCCCAAATCAAAGGTTGGCCATCTGAAGTAACCATAATGTTCAGATATATTCATTACGTGTTGCAAGAAGAGGGACTGGCATAACAACAGTATTCCCAAAACCTACACCAGCGAATGGAAAGCCACTAAAACAGGAGTCAAATACCACTCCCTCAAAGGCTCTGCACCTTATTCTACACAGGAAGGAGGCGTTCTCTTAAAATTCATTAGTCTGCACACTTTTCTGGAGCTCCTGGACTCCTTCCTGTTAAACCAAACTTCTGTGAAAACTTTCTTCCAAAAGGAAAGTCTGGTAAGACAAGACAGAACTCAGTGGTGAAAGCATTTCACCATGAAGTTCAGTAGCAAATTCTTTTTCTCTTAAGGAAATGAAAACTCTCTATAATCTGATATCATAAATAGAGACATATATATCCTACAGAACCTTTACATCAGAAACACAATTGCCTCCATAACCTTTTGTGTTTTGAAAGAGCACAGAAGATGAGACAGAAATTTGCATCTATCACGTTTAGCCATTTAAGAGATACAACTGCCAGCTACCAACCAACTAGAGATTGCAAGAATAGCAAATACCATTTACAACTGACATGTGGTCTTCCTCTTACTTTTTTTTGGTGTTTCAAAGGCTGTATGACCTTATAAGGCATAGGTTAAATTAGTTCACTTTGGTGGAAAATATCATACAAGCAGATATTCAAGAATTTTAAGATATTTAAGAAATTTATAATTAGAAAAACTGACCACAGAATTTTCTTACTACCAGCTCATGAAAGCCTACGAGGTACTAAACATCTTGCATAATTACAAATAAAGTAGCTGTATCTAACAACATGACTGGAAGGAATGAGGGCAAATGAAAAAGTATCAGTTTCAGGCTACAAAGTGTTTTAGAAATCAATACAAATAGCTTCCCTTTTTCAAGTATCAGCCAGTGAGAATATCCAGTTTAATTTTCTGGACTGGGAAAAGGTTGCTATTCTAAAATTTTACCTAGATCTTGTTTCTGTGAACCTGGGGGAGGAAACGAAGGAAGGAAGAAAAATCTGACAGCTGATCCTCCACATTTCATCAAATTCAGCTCAAAATAAAATTATTTTTAATTCCCTTCATTCCTGAATAATTTTACATATTTTTTACATTTCGGAAATATTATCTCAACATCAGCCTATTACTTTTATAAAGAAGTTAACATCAGAAAGAGCCACAGACGGCATAATTCAGCAGATTTACCTCAGCTTGGATTTAGTTTCAAATGCTGAAATATTACTCTAGAAAAGGCTCCTTATATTCCCCTTGTAATAAGAAGTGTGCATATTCCAGAACAACTTTGAGGTAATAATATTAACATTCATGCACAAAAAAATCAGTGTGACATTTCACAAAAGAAATGGCAAAGCTATAACATTAGGTCATAGGAAACTACAGATTCTACACACCAACAAATCCTGACAAATGCTGTATTACTCAAATTTCTCTCCGTACAACAAAAGATGCAGGACAATCCATGGCAAGACTTTAAAACAAATCTCCCCCACAACTCACTTGCTTCAAAAGAAGAAGAAGAAACAAAGAATGGGTAACTTTAAAGACAACCCAGTATGACTACAAATCAGATTTTTAAACTACCTTTCTCTCTATTATCACATATAATTCAGGATACATAAAAAACCCAAAAAGTAAATTGAGAATGCAGGATAAATCATTCCAAGATTTCAAAGTCCAGATAGTTTAGTAAGGTCAATATGAATTTTATATGAAAATTATAGTGGTCCCTATATTTTCCTGAATCCCAGTGGTCCCAGGAATAATCTACACATGTTTTTTTATGGCTACAACAATGCTGCTATTCAAGACAATCTATTAATTTATATAATCACATGGCCAATGAAAAACTGTAGCAATATCAATTTAAGGTGTCTTCTGTCAGAAATAGCTGTTTCTGCTTCAAGAGGAAGTTTATAGCTCCCTAGAAAACAATCCATTACAACAAAATTATTGCAACTCTATTAGAAGGAACTTTTTTCCATGATGTTTTAATTAAAAAGGAATGGTTAATATGATATGCATTTTCTGTCTACACAAGTACTTAAAATCCCAGTTAGGTTAAGATGCTAAAGCCCCTTATGTTGTAAATGTCTTTCTAAAAGATGCCAATAGAACTGAACAAAAGATGTCCTCCTCCCCCCACACTTCAGTAAAATACGATAGCATCCATTCATTTCTTATCTACAGCCTGGGAAATCTTTTTCCACTCAATGGAATGCTATCTCATGTAAACCAGAAATGAACTGATTAAGTGCCCACATCAGTGTATGGGGATAAATCATTTTACATACATTGTTCCACAGGCTGGAAAGACAAACAATAAATGATTCTGTGTATGTTTGTTTTTTATTCAGTGAAGGCATGGGCATTACAGAATATATATGAGATGCTGTACTTCAGTAGAAACTAAAGAAACTTATGAGTATAAAACAGACCACTGTGATGTTTTGTGGAAGCAGTGAAACCAAAGATTCAGATATCACCTGTAATTCCTGCCAGATCTTTTACAACACTGTATGTCCATTTTATAAGTTATATCCTGTATGTTTGGTGCAATTAAATGGTAAAGTGAGAAGATACAGCATCTCCTGAAATAAATGGGACTTCAACCCTGCTATTCTTGAACAAAAGTTGCCTAAATGAGGATCAGTCCATTAGTATTATCTGGCCCTTGGACTGTATATATCTAGGTAAATAGTTCTATGGCAAAAATAAGAGTCCTAGAACTGATGAAGGAATATTGCTCAGGACTTCAAACGTGCACTTCAGACAGGTAGACTGTGCCCATAAGCAGTTGCTGAATGTAAATGGGTCACAGTTTTCATATCTTTAACATCTGTCGTTTATACCCAAGAAAGCACATCAGGGGCAAGAAAATTAATTCCCCAATTGCTGTCAACTGCGTTAGGGAACAGCAATAAACAGCTTACTGTAAGCCTCGAGCTACAATAAAATTGCTGTCAATAAAGTGTGGTTGATAGGGTTTTGCTGTGCTAGAAGAGATTCTTTGGAAGTGAAATGAAAACTAAAAAGATCCTCCCTTGTTCCTATGTACAAAAGAACATTATCACAAAATACCAATAGCATTAAACTCTCAAGATCTGGTTCTCACTCACATGTGTGGCACAAATTTCTTAGCATATGTGAAACTTTGTCTTTGGACACTCAGGACAGATGAAACTCCAATGATTCTGATAAAAATCTTTCGCATGAGAAACATTTAAAGAGAAATGAAGCTTACTATGCTTTTACTCTCTGTATCTGTATACACAAAATGCTCCCTACTCTAGTTTAGCAAGTCTACTGTCCCTATTGAAAGTGGTATTATAGCTTAGGGTTATATTCAGATTGCCATTATAACCCCCAGTTTTCACATGCTCTTAACTTTTCTAAAAAATTCTTCTTTTCAGCTGAAATTTTCCATGCTTGGTCTCAGCTCAAAGATGAATTTCTTTAGACAGTTGAGCAAAATCTGTTAACCTATTTTTCAGTTACACAACAATAGAAAAAATACACTGCACATTTTCACAATTTCTGATATTTTAGTATAGATCTATAAATATACAGAACTAGAAAACAATTGAATTTTACATGCAGACACTTTTCCAGTTGACTAGTCCTCACCCAAGACCAATATCCATGCATAAAGTAAATTAAGCATACAAAAGAAACAATGAAATTGTATTTTTTGTTTATTCTAAGTGGTAAAACAAGGCCACTAAAAATAATACTGCGCAGAGAATTGTGGAATGCTATGGTTACAGAATTTTAATATTTGCAGGTGACGTAAGCTCTGCACTGCTGTTCCAATGCAGATTTCCATCAGCTTATGCACCTTGAAATTGCCACTCTCAGCGTATCAAATTAAGAGTCATTAATGTTTTCAGCTTTTCTTTTCTCTTACATAAACCCCAAACTTACAAATTTAAACACTCCAGAAAAAGATAACATCAATTACATTTGTCATATAAAGCTTAAGTTATGTGCATTGATCAGTGGGATACTGGCTACTTGTTCCTTGATCAGGCAAGACATACATTGACTGAAAAAGGAGTAAAACAACCTTCACAGAGTTTATGCTATTGACTGCAAGATTAGAAATATACTTTAGTATGGAATGCATTTAATGTGTCAGTCAACCCCCAAATCCTTAATTTCTGCCATTAGAGCACAGAAATAAAAGGACAGTGTTAACATATATCTAGCTTTCCTGAATCTCCTAGAACTGTGCACATTTCCAAAATTTATAAATTATCATCTTGATTCAGAAAAGTGCTTAGAGTGTGCTTACGGCTGTCTTTCTTGAAGACATCTGAAGTCATTTGGACTTTAAGGATCTGCTTCAGTCCCACCACTTTAAATGAAAGTTAAGCAGATGCCTAAATGCTACTTGATTAGGAATGAAGACTGAAGGTTTTGCCCATAGCCCATAATGATACACGTTTTTAAACCTGTGTTGTCACTACTGTGCTTTAAATCTGATTAAATGAAGTTGTTATAATTTAAAATTGGGATAACCACGGTAAATTGGCCCTAATTTCTTTTCTTATTTAATCTATTGTTAATCTAATGACATTGAGTCGGAGTTTTTGTCTGTTTATTTGCTTTTCAAAAGAGGTCTTTCACATCGAAGAATGCTTGTCGTCTTCTTCTGTATTTCTGTGTAGCTGTTTGGTGTAATGACTTACTAATTTGAAGTGCATTTTAAAGTTCAATCAAATACTGAAAAGAACACTGATTGGGAAGCCTGCATAGATTTCAGTATTCTTTATGAGTCATAACACTGATTTTGGAAGCTTAGCTATATAAGCTGGTGGTATGCAACATCCTTCCCATACTCCTAATTATGTGAATTAGCATTTAGAACAATCCCAAGTTCAAGTATTCAAAAATGCTCTTTTCAGAGCATCCACCAGGTTTACTGCAAGATAGGCACTTGAAAGAGGCTTTGGTTTTCATACTGGGTACTTGTGAAACAATAGTCTGTGCAATTCAAAGTGGCATGTAAAGACTTAAGCACAGAATTTCCACTAAATTTATTGATGTTTGCACAGATATTGCCCACAGAAAAAAAGAAAAAAAAAGGAAAAGAAAGAAAGAAAAAAAGTACCTAAGATTTTTTTTATTGAACAATATATTTTTTAATTCTAAAAGCTTTTTGACTTAGGACTCAGTTCTAACAGATTTCTAGGGTCAAACTCCCATCACAAGAAACAGAATTTTGCTTGAATGAAGTCCAACTGTGGACTTAGGTCTTACCTCTCTACTAATATTCATGAATTTGCAAAATAAATTGCTTGTGTATTTACCTTGCACTGAAATAAACTGTAAGTAAAAATGGAGGATGCTAGTATTTCTTAGACATATATTAGTCCTGTATTTCATTTTTCCCTGTCTTAACATCCTTCACAACAATTCCTGCGCCCTTCGCAAAACACATCAAGACAACTTGCTGAATATATATGTAACTTAACACAACTAAGATGCAAATAAATTAGTTAGGCTAAACCAGAAGAAAAGAGTACAATGGCACAGAACTAAGTGTCTCTTCCTAAAGGAATTTTTAAAAATGTTTTTCAGATGCAGTGGCATTAGCACACACTACTATTTGGTAAGATTTAAAGTCGTAATACTTTACTTGAAGGCCATACTTTATCACAGATCTTAAAGAAAAAGACCTATAAACGTATATTTGACCAAAAGTGCCAATGAATATTAGCTAAAATTAGCATCCTAATTTGGGGAGTTACAGACAGAAAGACAGGAAGACTGTTGATGATTACTACCATTGCCGGCTATATTCCTTCAGCCAAAATTGAAAAGGAGGCATAAAAAGGTAACACTCATCACTGGAGAAAAAAATAAAAAGATACTATCTCCTTCCTCACCGAATAAAAATACACAAGCTCAGTTTAGATAACTGTCTACCTAAGAAAGACTTGTATTTTCAGTTACATATAATAACACAGCTTTTGCAGGGAGCAATCCGAATCATGAGTATCTGCTGACTTCAAAAAGGATTCACTAAAACCTCAGTGAAATTTGAATCAGGTCCATATAAAGGTATAATGACTGATATTATTATTAAACGGAGACCAGTGTATTTAATGCAATGAACACAGGTAATTCTGGAAATACTGCCAGTAGTTTTTGTTTGGGTGTGGGGTTTTTTTCCCCTCATATTTGATTTCATTGTGCAGAAGTTATATATTCTGTCAGGTAAATACTATTTGGGATCTTAACTGCCTCTAGATACTATGGAGGGTTAAATCTGAGGTTCCAAATAGAGTTTGGATAGCTAATTCAAGCTATATTAAAATCATCTCAGAACTGAAAAAGAATGTGTGGGTTGGGAGTGTTACATTTTGTAACTAAAACTAGGGAGAGAGAAAACTTCATCTGAGTAACCACAGATTATACCGAGTTCTATAAATTTCTGGGCTTTTTTAAAAATCAGTTCTTTTTCACTTAAGCTGACAGTATGAGTACAGTGCTGGATGCCTGAAGACGTCGTGGGGACCAGACCCTTCTTCAAAGTCCTTTAGGAAGACTAAGGTTCTGTGAGATTTTTCCGTGGTGTTTTCAGTGTCCTGTTGTAAGTGCGAGTTGCTTTAGAGCAGTTACTTTAGCAGAACTGCCTCAAAAGTGCTTGTTTTATTCCTAGCATCTTGTTAGTGTGACACCTTTCAGACACCCCAAATCGAGACAGTTCTGGGACCGTCACATTCATCTCAGATAAGGCTAATGCAACAGCCTGAGGATGACTTTATCCTAAAACTTGGCTCCTGCCAAAATCTTTTTGCGAAAACAAGCCTAAATGTGTCTCGCTTGTTTCCTAGGATTCACGTCCCAATAAATTCAGACAAACCACTACCACTCGGAGGGCGCAGCGCCCGCGGGAACACGGGCGCGACTCCCGACACCGACCGAGCCTCTGCGGCGCAAGCGGAGCACCGAGGGAGCCTCCTTACAGAGGCGTAAATTTAACTCCTGACCGCTCCGGTGCAACTCCCATTAAATAAAAGGCTCTCTGGCTGGAACACCGGCTCGATCCTTCCCTCCCTCCCTCCCTCCCTCCCTCGCTGCCTCCCTCCCCCGGTGCTCCCCGGCCACTGCGGGGCCGGCGCGGTGCCCCAGCGCCATCTAGGGGCGGCGCGGGCGCTCCCGCCGCGGCCGCAGACAGGCA
>WBMV01000649.1:1101773-1153603 GCA_013396655.1 Campylorhamphus procurvoides
AGCGCTGCGGGGGCGGGGAGGGCGCAGGAAGCGTCATCGGCTTTGCGCGTAGCTCCGGTGGTGTCCGAAAAATCAAGGCTTGATGTGGGGTCGGGTTGGTGGTGCGGCTTTTGGTGTTCTCGGGGTCGGGGGCTGCCCCGGTGCGCGCTTTTCCCGCGGTGGTGCCGGGCCCGGCGCTCGGCGCAGCGGAGCGGAGCGGGGTGTCCGCGGGGCCGCCGGCTGCCCCGGCCCTCCTCCGCACCGCTCGGCCTTATGTTTAATACATGCCCTTTCATCTATAATTCAGGCTGCTCTGACTCCAGCCCTGTCTCGGCTCCCATTTACGCCTGCACACCTTTCTGCTTCCCCTTCCCGAAGGGTCAGCCGAGACACTCGCCGAGGGAGGGAGAGAGCTGCTCTGCTGGTTTGGGTTTTGTCTGCTTNCCGGCGCCGGCGGGGGCGGTGGGCGCAGCAGCGCGGCCCCGGCATTGGCCGCCGGGCACGTCGCTCCGCGCCCGGNGGTGTTCTCGGGGTCGGGGGCTGCCCCGGTGCGCGCTTTTCCCGCGGTGGTGCCGGGCCCGGCGCTCGGCGCAGCGGAGCGGAGCGGGGTGTCCGCGGGGCCGCCGGCTGCCCCGGCCCTCCTCCGCACCGCTCGGCCTTATGTTTAATACATGCCCTTTCATCTAGAATTCAGGCTGCTCTGACTCCAGCCCTGTCTCGGCTCCCATTTACGCCTGCACACCTTTCTGCTTCCCCTTCCCGAAGGGTCAGCCGAGACACTCGCCGAGGGAGGGAGAGAGCTGCTCTGCTGGTTTGGGTTTTGTCTGCTTAAACATTGAACTGGAAAAGATTCCTCCTCTCTGTGGTTTGATAAATAATAAAAGTGATCGTTTCGCCTTCCCCATAAATGACACAGGTAAATTACCTAGCTAGCCACAAAGAAGCATCACATGCCTGGAAGACACTGTAATAAAATGCCAATGTATTACGATATGAGTGACCTCAAAAGTGTGACAAGAAGATGATTATAGTGCATTATCTATAGTGCATTATATGTAGTGCCTTTTTAACGTTTTCTGAAGCATGAATGAACCTTCATTTGACTGTGCTTTTATAGCTAGCTCTTCTGAGCTTGAACTTAAAAGGCATATGACAGAACCTATCCAATTTAGTATGCCCAGGTACGTGGCCATGCTCACTGCTGGTTCTGGTTAAGCCTTCCAAATATATAGGTGTAGAAAAAAAAGAAAGATAACATCGGCGTGCGACTTTGTATGGTGTTACCTAATTTGCACATTTTCAGTTGACAGCATTGGTAAGCTAAAGATCCAGGTTCTACCTTGAAGATTTTACGTTTTCAGATGCAGGCTCCTACCGTTAAGACTCCCGTATGTGTCTGCATGTAGGACACACTGTTAACTAATGGTGGAAGCTACTTGTACCTGTCAGAGGTCAGTAATTTGCATGGCTTGGAATTGTGTGGCCCATACTGATAAATGTACATACCCATGCAAGTCATATAGATGCAGATGCTGTATGTGAACATTGCACAGTCTCTAATCCCATAATGTGTAAAGATTAAATGCTCTCAGTTTTGCTGTGCTTTGTATTTGTGTCCAAAAGATTCCTGTTACAGATACACAGAGAAAAAAATTGATCCTGGTTTTGATGATACCAAGTAACCCTAGAAAACGGAACTGAATCTAATAATAGTTTAAGAAAAATGTTCATTATGTAATACAGGAAGTATGGCTAGAACCTCAGCATTGAAAGTCAAGCAAGTGACATGAAGGAGCAACCTTACTGCCAAACCACTTAGAAAAAGAATTCTGTGAATGAATTAAGTACACAATTCTTTTATTTTTTAAAATACAAGGCAGAACAACCATTAATAAAGAAGGTAATTAGAACTACAAGCATTCTGTGTCATGCAGGCTGCTTCTGAAATACGGCATGTTTATGTATGCATTAATAATACACACATTTTTCCTGACAGTAGTCCTATCACAGCAGTGTGGCATCACAGACGTTTTATAGCCTCATTCTAGTAACATCACAGGCATATAACATTCTTATTCTAATCACACCATAGTCATTTCAATGTCACATTGTAATCACATCACATAGCCTGGTAATAATTATTTAACTTTATTGCTAAGCTGAATAGTTTTGTGTTTGCTCAGGGATGACTTAAACTTGTAGTCAGAACCGATTAGCACATGCTCATAAATGAGCTCAGGTACACAGACTCATGAAAAGTTAGGAAGAGAAAAAAAATTTCAGTGTACTAGTGTCTGTTGAGTTTAAACCCAACACAGTCACAAGTCGCAATAATAGCACATTTTTGCTGCATTCTGAACTAATTTTAGAAAGCCAAAGATGTTTACGTGCAGATCTGTCATGTTAATGTTCATGTCCTTGCTTTAAAACACTGTAGTTCTTTAGCTAACCATACATTATTAAGTTCATGGAAGGGACAGGTCTTCAAACCATAGTATTTGTACATCAGATCGTAAAATTGAGGCCCAGAATACCAGAGAGGCTAGAACTGCCACAGCTGCTTCTAATAATGGGAGAAAAAGAATGGAAAGGGACGAGTTTTTGAGCAGGAGTTGGAATTGTCCAGTGCAGCATTAACACCACCTCTGAAATGTGAGGAACTGCTCTGAAATATTCCAAAATATATTTGGTTCTCTTGTGTAGCCGTTTTTATACTCCAGTAGATGTTTATTCCCTCACTCTTATATTTGAGAAAACTGCAGTATTTGATGTAGTGTTCTCCTCCAATGCAGCTGTGTACCATTATTTATACAGTTTCTTAATAGTCGCCTTTCTTTACCATGATGTATTAGCCTTTTGTCTTTATGTAAGAACACTGGCCTCCTAATGACATCACAACCTATTAAAATTGCTTGCATATTATAGCATCTTAACTATTCATCCACATCATTGCTTGTTATCTTCGCCTCCAGATTATTATGTATCAAATTCTTTTCCATATCATATTTGACTCAAATTCCAGCATGCTAGAAACTGACTCCAATTATTCTGTACTAGCTATAGTCAAATTGCACTAAATGGAATTGCTTACATTGTATCATAGTGGCTACAGGCTCACACAATGCATTATACATGAAACTGATTCACATTATGCTTTGCTAACTAAAGACTTTAATCTTGAAGTGTTGAGCATAAAATGCTATCATTCTTTACTGAACTGGCTCTGGTCACTTGATCATTTTGTACCTGGGATTGCCTCTTACAGGCTGTTATTATTAAAGGAAAATGGCTTTTCCTCTCCTGCAGTTCTACCACTTTCTATGGAGAACTGATTCATATGCTAATGAATGAGCTTTCTTATTTCTTACCACAGCACTGCAATACTGGAACCTGACCTATGGTGCACCTATAGGATTCCCCTTCAGTCCAGCATAGTGAAAAAATGCATTATAAAAATCCACTTTGTGTTCAGATAGCAAGTTATGTGCTCACCATTTAACAATCCTTAATATTATCCTCGAAGGTCTTGTTTCTGAATGTTGCTTAAATTATTAGCACATATATCCTTGGTGCCATCTGCAACAGGAAGTATTCAAGGCTGAATTACTGGTTCTGCTGAGGTCTTTTGGGGTGTTCCTGATGTCATTGTCCCTCAAAGGAAAGAAGGTTAGGAGTTCAGTGTGGCAGGTAAAGAACTGAAGACCCACCCCTGTTACAAATAGTTTTTAATCCATTAAGTAGTCCACTTCCACAAGGTCAGACGGTTGCTCTGTTTTAACTGGCACTGGCATTGCTGTGTCCTTGTCTTGGGTTTCTGCCACAATTCAGTCTTGCGGTAAGCTCAGGAAACCAACTTCTTACAAGAAGTACTGGGCCAAAAGGTGATGCTTATAATCTGCTGTACTCCTGACTCCCAAAATTTCAGGGAATTTATGAAGACAAGAGATGGGAATGCCATAAAGGCAGGAGCAGCATATGAAGGCAATTGTGGAGCCTGTGTTTTCTGCATATCCTTACAAGCATGTTTCTCCTTGCAAGCATGATGCTTTGGTGCAGACTTTATGCACATAATGGCTTGGAATTTAGGAGCTTACTTCTTTCTCTTTTTGGGTAGAAGGATTGGACCTGAAGTCTTTACTTAGATAAGTAGTTCAAATGAAGTCAATAAAAATATTTTTGTAATTTCAAAATGTATTTAATAGTTTTTCAGAATGGTTGTGAAAACTCTAGGAAAGGAAAAACACTTAAGCAAGCAGTTCAGGACTATATATTAATCTGTACTCTTAAATAAACAGTAAAAGCTATGTCAGTTAATGATTAATAATTTAAGCCAATTGAGCTGCTGAGCTGGGGCAAGAGGTGCAGAATTGGGCCCTGTTAATGTGCCGTTCTTCAGGAAAATAAACTCAGTCCCTGGATAATCAAATCGCAAAAGGGGCAGGTGATGACCTTCATTCCATTTGAATGGCAGAACTAAATTTAACTGAATTTGCCTTTTTTTTTTTTGACTGACAAAGATTGCAAATGTCAGTTCATGGCTCTGAAGGGTCTACAAATGCACAAGCTGAAAACTGGCATTTTGCAGTGCCAGTGTTTAATCCCTGTCACTGTACAATACAGCAAGGTGCCCAACTCCCATTAATTATTGCTGTTTATTTAAAGGTACAGAATAATGTACAGGCTTTAATCGTTTGCTTGAAAGTGTGTGGGGCTTTTCCTCCCTCAGAGGGCTTTAGTAACTACTATAACAATAAAAATCCATTTGGATAGAACTAAAAGAGTGCTGTTTAAAATGCAATTATCGGACCACTTAAAAGAGATGTAATTGCATGTGGAACAAAAATTAAAAAATGCTTAATTCTTTGCTACTCTCATGGCATTTATTAAGATGGAAGTACTCAATGAATCAGAACACAGACACAGATTCAAACCAATGTGATTTTGTGTAAGGTGAAAATATTCCAAAACCTGCAAATAACCTGATGTCTTATGGATGCTTTATTGTTTAAAAAGGGGAGGAGGAAATAGACAGGAAAAGAAAGGAAATCTAAAGGTTTTCAGGTGAAAATATGTCTGAAGAAAGCTTTACTGAGGCATTTTCATTTCCATCAAAGCAGTAATATAGATCTGATAGAGTTGTGCGGATGCAATGTTGACAGGATCAGGAGACCCAAAATGTGGAATAAGACCTCCTTCAGGCATTGTCATCGTTTACCAGGACAGGCATTTACTTTGTTTTTCTGCTTTCGACTTCTGACCTGCTCCTTGTTTGCACAGAAAGTAGAAAACGCTCAGTTTAAATCAATATATATACTCATGCTAACTTGCATTAGTGAGATCGACATCTTTACATCCGGATTTGAACCTAAATATCTTCTCCTTTTTAGTCCTACTCTGATGTCAGTCATTCCTCACCATTTACAAAAGGTTACTAAGGTAGTAAAGCTTGATTAAACCCTATGTCCTCGGGGGGGGGGGGGGGGGNATTTGATGTAGACATAGCTTCATTCTTTACATTACAGATAGGTAGGCAGACACATGACTAATTTCTGTTTAAAAGCATCATGCTGTCATGATCGCTTCTCCTAAATTCTAACACTTATGCTTTTCTTAATATTCCAGTTAAACCAAGTGTTGAGGTTTTATCTTTTGGGATTGGTATGGTTTGTGGGCTGGTGATAGAAATATCACAAAAACTACACCCTATTATTGAGCAGATGATGCCTATCTATTTATCATGCAAATGCACTGAAGGGAAGAGCACAGATTCCTCAACCACATCCCTTTTCAGTGCCCCAGTGGCATGGTTGTGATTCTCAAAGATCCTTTGTTCTTCAGGGCTGAAAAGCTGCAAAAGAGAAGGTGTGTGCCTTCCTCCTATGGGCAGCAGTATTTTGACTCTGTACGTGTCACCATATTCTGGGGAAGTAATTTTGCCTTTCTGAAGGCCAGCTCCTCTCAAAGCTCCTCTTTATGTGGAAGCCAGAATTCTGCAGAGTGCTCATGCAGAACTGAGCCTGCAAGAAAGGATTAATCCAAATGAAATTACTCTCATGAAAACAATGGGGGGAAATTACAGGTCTGTATTTGGTATGTATTCTGAGAATAGGAAATGTCACCAAATATCTTTGTAATAATTTACATTCTGTTCAATATCCTGAAAATATTTATATTATGGGCAAGAGGAAAACAATAATCTAGATGGCCCCATTTTGACTTCTCCATAAATTTTCATGGTTCCATTTAGTAATTTTTTTTTTCTGTCCAGGTCCCTTAATAAGCAGAAGGTACTCAAAGTCTTAAACTAAATAGTGTGTTATCCTGTATGTGGGAAGTTATAATGCAAGCAAAGTAAAAATATACAGATAATAGGGCAATGTTTTCTCTCTATGGGAACTTATTGGGCATTCTTAGTTAGAAAATAGTTTAAGGGAAGAACAAGACAGAGAGTTTTCTTGGATTTCCTGTTTTATTACTAGTAAATCACTGCTTCTGCCTCCCATGTTGACAAGCAGCAGATGTTTCAACACAAACTCCATCAAAGTTAGTCATTTTGTCCTCTCTCTTATCAATGTTTCTGTCACTCTGAGGACAACATGCCTCAGGAAATAAGTAAGCACCTATCTATAGGGGCATCACTCAGTCATGCTTAGACAATTATCACAGCAAAACACACCTCAGACTGATCAATATTTGCTTTCCTTGTCAAATTTCTGGATGTCACAAGCAACACCAAAGAAAGGGATCAGACCAGTGCAAAGCCTTGTCTAGACAGGTAGATTAGATTGCTTTTAGTCCTAACAGAGGCAGGAAAGTGCAACAGTGGTCCACAGAAAAGCCGAACAAGGCACCCATCTCCCATTTCCCAGCACCTGGGCTCAGGCAGACTCAGGCTGCATGAACAAAGAAAATCTCTCCCATAGAGGACACCTTAGAATCTGAAAAATGCAACATTAGAAATAGCTTTGAAGTCCCACAGTTTTTTCCTGACAAAGTTTGTTCTGACATAGGCCAGAAAGTTGTTATTTTCAGATGGATTTACAGGGATCAGTTCTTAGATTCCCTTTCATATCTCCGTCTTTCCCCTTTTATCTTTTTAAAGCTTGGATAGACTGAAGGCCTTCTGTCTGATTCTCTTATATCTGTGCTTGGAAACCTCAGGCCTATGATAAGGAGAGGATACTTGTTTCCAAGATATAATATTTTGGAAAAGAGTGACTTAAGTTTATTCACAGTCCTCTTTAGACATCCTTATTTTGTATAGCATATACCTATGTAACTATTTGTCACTGAAGATGGTAAACTTGTGCAATAGAAAAAGAAACCTACAGATTTTCTTGGACTGAAAGCTCAGGTGAAATGCATGTGGTGGTAGGGGAAAACACATGAAGGTGTAATACAAAACTTATATGTTTATCTAATTCCTGTAATTGGGAAGTTTTTTACTTTAAGGCATAACAAAATATGTCAGTCACTATAAAACCAGATCCACCCTCCATATTTTATTACCATGCCAGTGAGGAGTGGTACTTACAAAAGCTTTTTATTTTTTCCCCCTACTGCTGCAGTGCTGTCAATCCCACAAAACGTCTGCACAGTTTAGCAAACTTCATATATTGAACATTGGTAATTTCAAAGGTGAGCTTCAGCTATTGTTTGGTTTGCATTACTGTTCAGCTGATTCTTGACTGAGAAATGTAGAATCTTACTGAAGAGGCTTTTTTTTAATAGCATGAATGCCAGAGGACTTCAGGATATACAGCGAGCCAGTTGTATTCAGCACAATAATATGCTTTTCATTACTGATAGAAACAATAAAAAAAAAAATCTGCAAATGGTGAAAGTCTTATTAACATGATTACATTTAAGTGAAAGAAGAGTCTGACTCTGCTAGCCCTGAAGATACATATATTTTACAGATGATATAGCAAAAGTCTTTCTCTGTACGCATACCTATGTTACTACAAGAGAACCAGTGGAATTGTGAGCCTTCAATTTTCTTCCCTATTAAGTATTTGATCTTGAATAGAAGTCTTTGAATGTGAATGAAAATCCATTCCATTGACAAAAGTGTTTGTCACCCCACTTTGGTCTCTGATGGCTCAATGCCCTATGTTTTTTCTATTAATCCAGGTATTCCTTAGCCAGATTCATCCGTCGCTTAGAAGCATTTAATGTAAACTACTGTCACATGAGCGCTTATGCCAAAGCTTGGCATTCTTTGGCTGTGACATATTTATGGTCAAAGAGTAATCTTTCTGGTTTATTTATTTTATATTTATTAGTGGATATAAGCTTTCAATTAGCTTACAGAAGTTGAACCTAATGGAAGTCCATATGTTTCAGTTCTCCTACAAATGCAAAGCTAAAAATTGGTCAGGAAGCAGAAGTGTGCTATGCCTGAACATGGGCTTTAAGGCATATGGAACTCATTTGAAGATCAGGACCTGCAAGTCTTAGTAATATTAAGAAGAGGTAATGATGAAAACCAAACTCCTCCCCACTAGATACAAGCATGAGACTCATTTTCATAATTCTTTTTATAATTGCTTTCTTTATGTTAGCATTACAAATGTTTATGTGAGCGTTCCCACTTAGCCTAAGACAGCTCCAATTTAAAGTATACTGTCACAAATTCTGTTCTCATTAACACTGATACTGCTTGTTCTGATGTGCAGTAGATCTTACATATTACTGAAAAACACTAAGAAGCTATGTGCTTAAAAAGCCCCAAAGTCTCAAAAAACAAATCCGAAAAGATCTTAGCTGTCTCAAGTAAGTGATGGACAGTATATAGGCATCTACCTAACAATGCAGTCCTGAAAGTCTAAACTTGAATGTCAGACTGGAGTAAGTTTGTCCACAGTTTGCTTCAGTTTACATAGTTCTGAGAAGCTGACTTTGTACTTTCGTGGCTTTTCAAAAACGTCTTGGTCTTGGCCTGTCTAAGCAACACATAACTCAAGCACTTTCAGGATCTACAAATAAGATGCTTTTCCTCTTCTCACTGGATAAAACAGTGCTTGCCTACAAAATCAAGCTTTCTGAAAAACATAGTGAATTTTGTTTTACTCTATTTTTAAGTAAAACCATGTAATTTGTGTTTAAATTATTTTAGTATTTCTTTAGCCCAGAAGGTACTTAGTCAGTTTTTGTCTTAATAGACTCAAAATCATAGCTCCTAGTTTCTGGAAGAACAACTTAACTGTGTCTCCTGATGATGCTGCTCACCTTGATAATATGATTAAAGTCCTGCTGCAACAGGTTGTATGTGTGTGTGGCTGTATATGTGACTGCTAAGCATAGTGGATAAGACTGGAGGGAGAATCTTGGCTTACATTCTTTACTCTTTGAACTGTGTACCTCCCTTCCATGAAACTGTCATTAAAGAAAATCCTCCACCGTCAGTAATCCTGACTCTCCATGAGTAATCACTGAGTTGTGCTTTTGACCATGCTTAAGTCACACAGCACAAAGGAGAAAAGCCTCCTGGCTCTCCTGCTTCCTCAGAGAATCTCATGAATTTCTAGTCTGAGATTCAAGTGCTCTTGGTGGCTCACTTACCACTTCTAAGACATCTATAGCACGTAATTCCAAAGCATTCCTAATAACACTTACTTTCAGTTTCTTAAAGAGGGCTTTCTCATTCTTTAAAAAAATCTGTTGAGAGGTGAAAATTGAAAAGTTATTCCAAACATTGCTGCAACATCTCTCCATGCAACTACATGCTCTCCCTGTGCTTGTGAATAAATCACCATGGTAGTCAAAGTTCCTTCTTTGACTGGTTTAAGGGAAAGAGTAGCCTTTCATTCATTTCCAAAAGGTAGCACTCTGGAATTCTGCACTCTTCCCATGTGTTCTAGAGGCGACCAAGTTGCCACTGTGAGTGATAAGCAACTTAAGCATGAACGTTTCAATCACTAAATGGCTTCCCGGAGCTTTAGCTAACCTAACTTACTAGCTCAAATCCTAGAAAAATTACCCAGACACTTTACAAAATTTTGTCTTCAGTGAACATTGTTATATGGAGACACAAAGGGAGTTTTTGTAGGATCTGATTTTATTTATTTATTTATTTATTTTTAAATCGGAGAAATGTCAGTTAATATCTTCATTTTCCTGATTTAAAGAAAAAGTAAATCAGTATTACAGAGTAATTAATCCTCCTTGAAGACATTTACATCTAAATAGCAGCAACTGATCTAATGAACTCCAATTTACTATGCTACAATGAATGTAGATCATGGAACAAAGCATAGCTGGGAAAAAAATAGATTAATATTTATACAGTGTCATTTTTAAACAAAGACATCCAGAATAATAAAGTATGTGTGGGTATGTAAGAAGGAGCTTCTGTAATTAGCAAGCATACCTATGGTACATTTTATAGCTTAGGATGCAAGGAAAACTATTTTAATTGTATTTCAAAGAGCAGTTCTATTTGTTGAAGGAAAAGATTTTTTTGTTTAGTTTTATAGATAAATATAGAAGCTCTACTTGTTTTCCCTGAAACTGCTGAAATCTTGGCCACTGACGTCAAGAGAGCAAGCTTAGGCTCAAGCAATGCTCGTCAAATGTATTTCGTTCAATTTACAGCTATTTCTTCAGAACTGCCGCACGTCTTCTAAATGCAGTAAACAGCGGCATCTAGAGGCTATTTTTAATTACTGCATGTCAGCCCCAAACCAACATCTCTTTTGCAAAGACTAAGTGATAGCATGATGCTAGACGGTTACCGTAGTAATTTTTTTTTTTTCAAGTATTACTGTATACCTGACTTTTTGGGACGCCAGAAATCCTAACACACTGTCACAACAAAATACTTGGATGCCTTAAGGCTTTTCATTTAATCACAGGCATTTAAAGAAATTAAGCTTAGAAAATCCACTATTAGTGTGAAACCTTGGTTTTAGTTCTGTTAAGGTGAAAAAATGTTATATAAAATTGCTAAAGAGAAAATAAGGACAGAGTTTTTAATATAATGTACTTTTGACCAGTACATGTTTAAATAGTTACCTTTAGCAATTTATGCTTATTATAGCGTAATTCAAATTACACAAAAAAATTTCTAAGAAGTATTTACAAATCCTAAGTAAAACCATAATAATTGCTAATTCATCCAACAATGGTATGGAACATATAGTAGGAACAGTATCTTTGAAAGGATGTAAAAGAGAGGCAAACTGTGAATATCATCTTACATTGACAACTTGACATTGCTAAGAGGTTTTTGTCTCCCACCATATTTGCAATGAGTGCCAACAATTAACATAACCTCATTCCATGGAGAGGTGTTGAGTTATTCAGGTCTCTCTCCCTTTTTTATAATTCAGTTCTTTCATGTTCGGAGCTAAGATATTTATCAGACCTTTTTTATTAAAAACAAGCAAACCATAAAACAAGACTTAACTAGCCAACCAAATGAATAACCTATATATAAATAACAAATTTCTTAGAAAAGTGTTATTTTTGTCTTAAGTTGTATATTTTTTCTCTCTAGACCATAAACCTCTTCATATCTTGCAGCCCTCTGCTGTCTCTGCTTTGCCAAAGGACTTAAAAATTTCATATGTTATCCCACTCCTGCTTGTCACAGTTTCATATTATTTTTCAAGAATTTAAATATCTAAGACTGTCTAATTTCAGTCACAAGTCAGCCAATACTGCAATCTGTATAGAACTTGAGTGCAATGGATGCATTAGGATGTAAGTTAATATCTGTTTTACAAATGAGCTGCATTAAAAATGTACCATTTCTTAATAAGGTTATAATGTGAAATAAATTAATTTAAAATTGTAACGTAAAATAAAATCAAACAAGACATGATATAGGAATTTAGTTACAATAAAATTTTGGTAAAGCTGTCAAGTTAACTACTTAAAGATAAAATCTTTGACAGGATAATACTGGCAAAAAGGCAATTTTTCTTTTCTAATTCTGTTACAATTGAAGCGACCATCCATTTTGAAGGTTGAGATCACTTGCATCCAACAATAAGCTTATATTTATTTGAGTACATATTATGGGAGTACTGGTAGTATTAGAATGGTGACTGAGGTAATTAAAAACTCTACTGCATCCAGTGAATTATTGTCTGACAAGGAAAGTTGCAAACGCCTGCAGAAATTAAGTGAGAGAGGATACCTGTAAGAAGATGCTTTTCCTATTTTAGTGATTCTCATAAACTTGGGTGACAAGGACTATAGGAACATGATATTCATTGCAATCAAGTAACAGTAATAACAGTAAAATGATCAAAAATACTGTTTCAAACCCATTTGTGTAATTAAAAGGCCTTGCTTTGTGAGGTAAGATTGCAGAGCTGATGGTGCACCCAGTTATGAGGAACAAAAGTAGAGGAGATGGGGGAAGTGCACACACCATCTAGGGCTACTTCCTGAAGAGACAGAGACCACAGCCCCACAGAGATAGGTGCTTCATTAGACACAACTCCACTGGATTCACGTGTGTTTGCCTGGTGAATGTGTTTATAAGGAGGAAAAAACATGTTGATGCAGTTGCACAGAACCCTTTTTGTTTCATCCACTCTTATTTTCAGGTGGAGGAGCACTGTGAGACCGACTGCTCCCTGCACAGAGCCTGAGAGGCAGTATATGCAACAGAGGGTAAGTTTCTGCACATTAGTGCTTCTACATGCTCACTAATGTTTATACATCTCCAGAGGGTTTTGGTGTAGGAAGACAGTTGCTCTAGCAGGGTATCTGGAGGTAAAGTGTGAACTCTAAGGAAAGAAGTGAAAAAAGCAAACAGCTGGACTTCCTGTCTCAAGATAGCTGGGGAAATGGAAGCAGTCCATAGAAGCATCAGCTAGGAAAATGTGATCTCTTGCAGTAGATACTTTTTTTTTTATAGCAAAATAATGCTTTATGCAATGATACACATTTAGGAAGCACTAGGTAGCAAAAGATGTGGGAGCATTCTGACAAGAAAGGGCTGTAGTCACAAAGGCCAAGACTGAAGCAGAAACAAAGGCAGCATCAAGGGAAAGGGTTTAAATTAGGAACCAAAAGGAGAAAGAGACCAGCATCTATGTAAGTTTGTTATGATTAAAACAATATTTTGATTGATGCTTATGCAACCATATTTTTAACCTTATTTGCAGCATTGATGAGACTATTTGTGTCTTATACAGCTATTATTTGATACTGTTATTTGATAGTATCACAGTGAAGTTGTCACCAACAGTCTAATGCCTTAATCTCTGGTGCCCTTAGAGGGTCATATAGTTCAATGTCAAAGTCATTACCAGTGTCTCAGACTGTCCTCACCAAATATCTTCAGTGCTTGAAAAAATGGATTCTGTTCTTAGTGAAAAGAATCACACAAATACAATTGCTTCAAATGTGAAACCTCAAAGTAAAAGTCTTGGTGTAACTACTTCCCAAAATGTAACTTTTGCTCAAAATTAGTTTTGTTAGTGCATTCCAAATTAGTGTTTGTATTAAAGTGGGAAGGGATGTTCATGAACTATCAGCATGCTAAATGTCTTATATTATCTGCACTACTGCCCTTTTATATGGAATGTTGAGTTGTTTCTGTTCATAGAAGGTTTATTTTTCTGGAGGGCAGCCAGGAATTTCCATTTCCACAAGTATAGTTCACTGGTAAAAATACTGTAGGCTTTCATGAATTCATTTTTCGGGAAAGACATAGTGCAATTTAAAAAACTGTAGGAAGGAACAACCCTGAAAAATCACATTTTTCTCTGCTACACTTAGTTTTTACTTTCTCAGTAATAGTTAATTACATGCTGTATTGAAAATCCTCCATTGCACTGACAAACAGTTGAGAAGCAGCAGGAGTTTATGAAGCAAATGCCTGCTCTTACATACCAATTCATGGAACTCGGAAACTCTTACAGACAGCAATATAGGCGAGGGTAAAAAAGATAGTGGGAACATGCTTTAGCTGATGGTGTCAGAGGATTGCTGCTGGAACCATCTATTAAATGTGGATTCCCGGTATTGGACTAGATAATCACACAGAATTGATAGCATAGCACAGCTCGCAATGGCAGGAATATGTTCGTAGAAAATTTATGTCAAGGTTGTCTTGGAGCTGCCAGCATCATACCAATATAAGATTTCCTTGTCAGTAGAGATGCATTTTGTCATAAACATCTATAAACTTACCATTTCTACCTGCTTCTGGTCAGTTGCAAACCTGTTGGAAACCACTGCCATGTCATACCTTACACTGGGATCAACAAATGCGGCACTCAATAAAAAAGTGATGCAGGAAGACACTTTATGATGAAACACCTGTATAAGAAGCTTCATATTCTCAAATGGCAGCTTTAGAAGCAGATTGTATCTGTTTTTTTAAAAAAACACAAACAAACAAACAAAAAAACCCAAACCAAACAAAAAAAACCCTCAACCCAAACTCTTTTTTTTTTCCCTAAGGAAAGAACCCTAGTTCGATACTGTGTTTTACCTTGTGACAAAGTATGCTGTACTGGGAACACTTTGCACAACCACAGATCTATGAACATGAAAGTGCTTGCATTTCTGCTCTTCAGGTTGTCAATTTTAGAACATATATATCCATTAATAATTCTCAAACATTTAAAGTATGGAGATACACATTTAGACCTTCAGGCTTATGCTTGATTTTTAACAATACAAGAAGCTGTGTTTTGTATATGTTCTGTCTTTAGTTAGGTGAGGCTCAGACAAGCTGGGATTGTGTCAACAATTGGTCAAAGATGACATGCTCTAACAGGTTTTCAGGTCCTTGCTGTTGATCTCCTTGTTAAGGACCTTTCTGGAGTGCTCTGTGATTCTGGTCTATGTGCTCAGAGTTCTTTTACAAATAAAACACAAGGAAAAAAAGGTGATAAAGCTAATAATTTTCTGCTCTGACGTTGAGCCTGCAGCAGACTCATCCACTCAGAGAGTAATGCTAATCTAGAGTGGAAATACTTAGATTTGTATTCCCATATGCAAGTGGAACTCTGCTTCTGAACATAATAGGTTCAAAATTAGTAAATAAATGTCAGGATCTTCTGCCTAGGGTCTCTGAAATCTGAATTCTTTACATAGCATGTTATTTGCAGAAAGAGGCCCTCATGGAACTTCCCTCTGCATTCACATGGTAAGAAAGCAAGTGCATGAAAGAACTCTGAGAGAGAACAAAAGGACAAAACCAAAGCAGAACAAAAGGACAAAACCAAAGCAAAATGAAAAAAAAATGTTGCTTAGCAATGCATCCTGTACCACTCCAGGGGGATGGTCTTTGTCACAGATATTTACATGTTATGAGAAGAATTTATTGAAAAGCAGAGAAACATTTGTACAAAGCCGAAAACAGAAGTAAATGACATATTGCTTTTTTTTCTCTTTTTTTTTTCAGTGCTGTAAAGATCAAATTAGAAGAAAAGACACAAGTGAAAAATGTAAGTATGCATGCATTTTTAAAAGTAACTCATTTGGAAAAAGGTGGGTTTTTTTCACTTCCTACTTTTCTACTCCTATGCTATTTGTACAACTTGGTTCAATGTAGTGAGTGATAGTTCTGTTTGGGTTTATTTTTATATTTGTAACTTTGTGCCTATGAAAGCTTCAAAATGGTAAAAAAAGGAATATATATCTTTAGAAAACTGAGTGTTGGAAAAGCGGCAGACTAGAAAAATTGATATTTCCTTTGGTGCTTTCTTGAATTTTTAAGGAACTGAGAATCTGGAAGAATGAGGAAGATGGAAAAAAATCCTTCAACATTGCTCTTATTATTATATTGCAAGAATCAAGAAAATAAAAAGACGGTATATTGAGGACATTTCAACATTTTCATTAATTACTGTCTCCAAATCTTTTAAGGATTATAACTGAAAAAATCTGTAGGAAGAAAAAATTGTATGTATAACAATTGTCTTCATTCTTCCAAGCGATTCTTTTTTTTTCTAGAAAGTCTTGCCTATTTAGACATCTCGTTTTTCCCCACTTTTGGTTGGCTTCCTTTCCAACAGACTGCTGCAGACCTCATTCCAAATTGGTGACAGTATACTTTTTATACTTTCCCTTCTGGTGCAGCACATTCGAATGATGAAAAGCCTTACCATGTGAATGTGCTCACTGAGTACATGATACCCAGGCATCATGCATATTAGTTTTCCTCATGGATTGATTAGTGTTGTGCTTTAGGTTACAGGTTTTGTAGTTTCCTGTGAGGTACATTTCCTAGTAAAACGTTGTACACTGTGCAAGGTATATTTCACAGCTTTTTTTGATTCAATTTTATTTTAGCATTTTATCAAATATAATGCGTAGCATTTTTTATAGCAAACTCTCACTAGGAACATTTTAAAGCATAAACTTGCATATGTATGAAAATATATAGAGATGACAGGGCACGGATAAGGCAGGAAGTAGAGAGTATTTTTAACCTCTAACATTCTCAACACTCGATGCAAAGCTGCATTTATTTTATAGTGAAATTTGTACATGTCTTCCAATGATAAAAAAAAATTGAATTTAAGGCACAGAAAGTGTCATATTTTGGCTCTAATATTACAAGGCAGAGACACCTTGCTGTTTGTGGCAGTAATGATAACTATGTTCTTTTATCACCCTAGAAGGAATCCTTCTGAGGAATAAAAATCCTCAGTACCTTCCTGATCTGTTCTTCTTAAACAAGCAAGTTCTCTGCTTCCTGGCTGCACAAGTGAATGACATTTCACTATGTAAGAAATGTGAGAGAAATACACATAGGATTAGTTTCTTGTCCTCCAATAATCTCTTAAATTCCTTTAGCCTTTCCTACTGCTCACCACCGTGTCACAATGACATGTTAAACAGCCTGAGTTATTTGTTTGTTCACAGTTTCTGTGAGCAGTGTGTTTTTCTGAAAGGCTGGACAGCAAGGTCAAAAGCTGCTGCTTTGTTTTGTCCTGGATTTTACACCCTTTGAAGGGAGAGAGAGATGGTGTTACCTCCAAGAGCGAGTTTAGAGGTTTTGCTGGACAACCTCTGGCAAGTGTAGGGTGGAGCAGGCAGGGAGCCTGCAGCTGGCGTGCGAGTCAGTGAGAAAGCAGAGAGCACAGATACAGAGGTGACAGAAAGGAAACTTTCTGAGATAGTCAGAGGGAGTCTGCTGCAATCCACTGTGAAAACTGCAGAAAGGAGAACAAGGTCAGAAGGAAGGACAGGCACAATGGTTAGGGGAAAGATTTGTTTGCAAATGGTTTAAGCTGTTTCCCCCAGAAAATCTTCCTTTCCTCTATTGTAATAGGTACTCTGTCCTACCTTGTGAATTTATGAATTATTATTTTTAATACTAACAGCCTTCTTTTGTTGTTTGATGTGAGGATTAATTTTGGAACACCTACTTCATGGCTCTGGCTGACTCAGTGTCACATCACATTGACCCACAATTTGCACAATGAACAGCCTCTCAGACACTGGAGAAGAGGAGAGACTTCCCACACTGCCACTCTGCATCCAGAAGAACTGAGTTGGAAAAAGATGGTTTCCCAAACAAGGAAGGAGATATGAAGGTAACATTTCTGAACTGGATGTAGGTGAGAGTATTTCTTCTCTAGTGCCAAGTCAGCTGCTGCTGGGAGCTTATTAACCTCTGCGTATGGCCACTGAGGAATGAATTCCTATCAGTTTACAAGGCATAGCAAATGTTATAAGGCAGAAGATGGAAAAAGACATGATAGGACAAACCGAGAGCAGTCTGAAGGGCACATCTTTTTATTAAGCCTGCCAAACACTCCCTTCTGTAATAGCAGACTGCAGGTCTTTCCAAGTTTTGTAAATAATTTGGTATTTCTTTCCTTCATTACAGTAAATATACAGCATATATTTAAGACTGGGCCTTAGACTTTGAAAACCTTATCCTCCCTTTCCCTGGTTTCCCATAGTTGTGTGTTCTCCAGCACCAACACTAATTTACTAATTCCAGCACCTATACTAATTATATGCTAAAAGCGTCACATTAACATGAATTTTATCCAACTGTTCCTAATTGCACAAGTCCTATGAGGAGCGGCTGAGAAAGCTGGGGTTGTTCAGCCTGTAGAAGAAGAGGCTCAGAGGGGATCTTATCACTCTCTACAACTCACTGAAAGGAGGTTGTAGTAGTAAGGTGGGTATCACTCTCTTCTCCCAGGTAACCAGAAGCAGGACAAGAGGGCACAGTCTTAAGCTGTGCCAGGGAAGGTTTAGGTTAGACATTAGGAATAAGTTCTTTTCAGAGAGAGTGATAGGGCATTGGAACGGGCTGCCCAGGGAGGTGGTACAGTCACTGTCCCTGGAGGTATTTAAGGAGAGACTGGCTGTGGCACTTCGTGCCATGGTCTAATAGACAAGGTGGTGTTGGGTCAAAGGTTGGACTCGATAAGCTCAGAGGTCTTTTCCAACCTAGTTTATTCTGTGATTCTATGAAACCACATGGGAAATAACTGCAGAAACTTAGACAAAAAAGAATCAGGTCCACAGTGATAGATCTTTCAGAAAAGTCTGTAAATGGCCTGAGATAAAGTATCTAGGTATCATCTTACTGTATATCTAGTAATGGTGTCTTCTCTCTTGACTGACTTTTCTTTTTCCACAACCCTCTCATTACCTGCTCACTGCTTTGGTAGAGATGTGTAGGTTTGTAAAGGATTTTTCAAGGAAATAAGTTAGATGATTACTCAAAACATGAATAATTTCTTCTGCTTGAGTAGAAGAAGCAAAGGACTTTTCTATTGCCTGCCAGAGGGCCAAACAGACCCTTGCCATGATCTCAGGGGCTGCAGAGAATAGGTAGGTGCAACCAGCACAGGTTTTTCCCGCCAGTGATTACACAAAAAAATAATAGTTTCTTGTAGCCAACTTTTGAACCTAAGGAACATTATGCAAAGTCGTAACAGCCTACAGGTTTCCAGGAAGGGAGTTAGGCAGAAAGTCCATAGGTTGACTAGATTGTAAACTGAATTGATGTGTGTGTATGTACTTTGGTGGCTTATGTGCATCCCGTTTATGATAACTTTGCTTCTTCTTTGCATGTATTGTTATCTCACACAATTTTTATTTTAATAGAAATTATTTTAAACTTCCAATTTTTTGTAGATTATAAAGACCACATTTATGAAATATTTAGCCAATGCAACAAAAATAAATCTCTTCTCAAAGTTATGTAAAACTGAAGTAAAGCAGTGCAGGTTGGATAAAAATAAAGCTAAAAAACCACCCCCCAAAAAAAACAAAACAAGAGAAAGAAACTCTTATCTTTGGTATTAAAAAGCAAGATAGCCTATGTGATTGTTTCTCAGTGTTTTGGATAAGTCTCTCACCTCTGTCAATTGAGCTGTGGTGACGCTTTCACAGATAACATGAAAACATGTTATCACTGAGTAATTTCTGACCTTATTCAAAGATATCTCTTTCTTTGTTTTAGTCATCAAAAAGCTCTGCACAATGTTGTGCAGCACCCTCGGTGTCAACAATACTTTGTTGCTGGTGAGCTGAATCTCCAGCACAACAGTAGGTAGCTACTGATCAATAGTGACTGAAGGTGACACGTTTCCAGAAGATGCTGGCTGTGAGCTTCTGAGCCCTCTGGAGAACAAAATTTGGCATAATGCACACCCAGAATCTTAAGCAGCCTGTTTTATCCGGATTCTGTAGTTGTTACTGATCTATGCAGCTCTGAAAGCACTCTTTTTACACAAAGCAGTGTTTGCTTTATGAATGTCAAAATGTCAGTTTTAAAGGTGAATATGATCCAAACAGCAATCACATTCTTCTCCACAGTTCTTGGTGCTTATTGCCAAAACTATTCTTTTTATCATTAGTTTTATTAGCAGTCTAACTTAATTAGCTAAATGACATTATTTAGTGGCAAGTTCTCCAGTACATCTCCACTAACCATTGCATATTTAATGTGGATTTTATTCATGTAGATATGCTGACAGGTGGGCAAAAATGAGAAGGACGGGACAGAAAGGAAGTCCAACAGAGTGGCCCTTCCTATTCATAATGTTTGACCAATGAAGATGCAAAATGAAAGGACAAGGACTGTGTCCTATGGCGGATTTCTTTAAAGTCTTTGTTTATAAGGCACAAGAGCTAATTGCTGTCAAGATAATTGTGCAAGGGTGGCAGGTAGAAAACAGGTGACATATGAAGTGAAACTTGATTTCCAGGTGCTCTTGCCCAGGCACAGAGGGAGCATCTGCTAGATGCCTCTTTCCCTTACTTATTAAAAAAAGCAACTCCCAGGTGTTCTCCAGACAGTAAATGTGGCTTCAATCAGATGCTCCCCCTGGAAATCTTCTTCATAGAGGAAATAAGAACAGGGCTCCAGAGGGTTAACTGCATTCTCCTAAGGACAGCACAGCATTCACAGTATCACTTAGTATGTGACTGCCAGACATATGATGGTGGATGACCACTACAGAATTTTATTGTATTTAGTGCCAGTACCATTGCAGTGTCATCCAATGCTTGGTAGCTATCAAAGGATGTTTATTTACTTTGCTATGCTACTTTGATAGTTATTGTTCCTTGGCTTTCATTTCCCTGTGCTATTGACTTTCATTTTCCTTTTTAATATAACTTTTAATTCTGTGAGATCTACACAGATCAGTTTTATGTAAAAGCATCTTCAAGTTCTTTCACTGTGTTTTTAGCTGTTGCTTCCTTAGGCAGAGGGCAACTTCCTAGGTTTTTCTATCTGTATGTGCCTCAGAAAACAGAGTAATGAGCCTGGTATAGTTTTCTCAGAAAGAAATCTAACCCCCCTTGCTACCAAAAGATACTGGTGATTTTTTCAAAGTTCAGTTAACCATAAACTGTACGCAGATCATCCCTGGTGGATTTGTAGGGGTGTGGCCAGACATAATATATATTCCACCACAGAACCATCTGTTTATCTAGTGGCTTGTATAATATCGTATGTTGCAATTGAAAATAGATTCGCAGCTTTAGAGGAAATGGAAGCATAACAGTGAATTCCAGAGACTAAAGTAGGACAAAATAGAACTGTGTATAGACCACCTGGAGGTGTCACACATGTCACAGCCTTCTTTCTCATGATTGCATCATGTGCAGAAAAGGAGGGGTCAGAAACCCCAACTCAGCTGATTTGTATGAGGTATCAGTCATTTATGGACTGGTCATCCTGTGAAAGGACTTGCTATTTCATTGAATCAAACTTTCTGCGGGCGTATAACAATCCAATTTGCAATATCCAGTCGAGGTCTCTCACATGCTGAACACCCATCCAATGTGCTAAAACAATGAACTGAAGGACAAACAGCATCGAAAACTATAATGCAAGACAGGGACTGAGCAAGAAAGACTGCGTTCTAAAGTTCCTTTGGTGGGACTCTATTGGAGACTAATTTTTTAGAAAACCCTTAACAGTCAGATCTTACCTCACAAATAGTTGAAAATTCTTCAGTTTTGCAGCTGCCATTGTAATTAGCAAAGCTAAATGGCTTTCACTTTTAAAACTGTGAATCACAGCTAACTGCTTAATGTCACTGCTGTAAACATGTGCTTTGACATCTTAAGGCCTTTCGTTATGAGAATGCCTTTTCTTCCCTTGTATATACCTCCGTAACAGTCACATATCCCCACCCAAATAAGTTGCTCGTCAAGCATCTCTCAACCTAGCTGAGAAAGCTAGTGATCAGTGGTTTTGTAAGTAATTTTTCCCATACCTTTTTTTATGTGTTAAGGGCTTAATTTAGCCTTCCTCTTTTCTAAAACTTTGGCTGTAATTCATCCTGAAACTTCACAATGTGTTTTGCTGTGTTCAGGGGAATTAAAAAAAAAACCAAAAAAAATCAGTTGCAGACAATTTATCTCATCTCAGAGATTCTTTTCTGCTACCAGCACTGAACAGTTATGTACATTTGAAATTAAAAAAAAATAAAAATAAAAGAGGAAATCTTCTGCATGTCACTTGTGATTGCATTTCATTGGCATCTGAACTCATTCATTTTCTTATAAAGGAGATTGGATCCTTTGATATGAATGAAACACAGATAAAAGTTGTTGTTGCTAAGAAATCACATACATACCTAGTGAACTCCATTGCTTTTGTCACATTTCAGGAAGGTGAATTCAACTTAATACTTTGAAAACCATTAACTTGAGAAGCAATTGAAATAAAATGCTTTAGTGTTTATGCATAATGTGCATTGGTCACTGAGAAAGAGAAAAGATATTCTGCACAGCTATGACATTTCACCTACCTCTTCATGTGAATATAAGGCCATCAGAAATGGAGACCCTGAATCTGCATCTCTATGTTTGTAACTGTAATTATAGTGTTGAAATTCAGATGCTGTGCTGGATACAAATGCAGTACAATTTCATTCTCTTCCAGGTCAACAGGGAGGTTGATAAGGATCCAGAGAAGACTCTAAGTACTACACTACCTAATTTCTGAGATCTCTATAGACAAATTTTATTTTCTCTTTTTTTCAATGCATGGGGAAAGGGAGATGTCACAGAAACCTGCAAGCCAGTCAGGGATTCACATGAAATAAGAAAGCTTTTTGAAAAAACTGAGGCTAGAGAAAGGTATCAAACCCTTACTCAAGAAGGCATACTTATTTGTTTGACACAAGAATTCTTTCATATAAGAGCCTGAAACAACACTTCTACATGCTGCTATGCAAAACCTGGCAAATAAAAACTGAACAATAAGAAAATCTAGAGAGAAGTCGCAGCCACTCTCAATATAGGAACAAAGTACTGATCTCAAAGAAGGCCAGGGCTAGAAGTGAGGATTCAGCTCTCAGTGTCTGTCTAAGGAGACTACTAAAATACTGGATAAAAGTGTTTTTTATGATGCTGATCAAACATATAAGACTGTTGACCATACTGGAAGTCCCTGGTGAGACCAGCCCTTTAACAGCCTTACCAGGGTATAAGCAAAAAGCTGTACACTAGCATTAGAATCTCTGTTAAGGAGATCATTGGACAGGGAATAAAGGTCTTCAATGTTCTATAGATGTAGGTGGCACTCCAGCAAGGTTTCTGTGCAACATGATAAACCCATAGTATCAGTGCTTGGAGTACAAGTCCTTTTGCAGATATAGCCTAATGTGACCGAAACAAAGTCACAGTACTTCCTACACCAAAAGATGTTTATACCAGATCACTAGCATAGAGTCTAAATTTGTTGTGAATTCTTCAGCACTGCAGCCTACATTGTTCTTAAAGTTTTCAGATTTCACAGACATCCAGTGTAAGCTGTTGTCCTGTCATTAATGTTACACATTAGGATATGGTCAGACTTCCTGTTTTCTAAAAGATGAAAAGGTGCTTGTCATAACTGTAAGTAGCTGTCTGTGATCCAAGTAGCACTGAAAATAACAATTACTTATTCCCTTTTTGTTTTATCTGTGTTTAAGCAGACTAAAGAAGAAGTTTAAAGACTGTAAGAGACTCTCAGAAGTCCATGTAGCTAATTGAAAGATTATGAAGAAATATGGAGCAGTATTTAGGAAATAATTAATACCTTCTGGAACAAAGGTTTGCCTTTTAGTAAAAGGCATTTCTGTTTTCCTGTTGGATTCCATGAAGTGTCAGAAACATGAATTAAAAGTATGGAAATATTTCAGAGTAGAAGTAAAGCTTATCTTCTTAGATTCACCTGTCTTCTCAAAGAGATTTAGTTTCTTTCTTCACCTGAGAAATATCAGGATGAACAACAACAAAAAATTATAAGAAAGAAATAAATACACAGCAAAATAAGAGCAAGAAAGAATTGCAATGCCTCTGCAGAGCCAAGTATTTCAATTTTTGAGTGTTTGGGGATCTCTGTGGAATTCTGCAATTTATGAAATAAAGAATTGTCACTTCTGTAAGTATCAAAATAATTTCTAAATACCTAAATTTAAAAAAATGGAAATTTCATTAAAGAATAAAACTGTTTATATGTTCCATCTAGACAAGTTGTCTCAGTTCCTTCCTTTACTGATCAAGCAATGCAGAGAGGAAATCCAGTGCTTAAGATGTCAAAGAATCTAAATTTATGAGATATTGTATTTATTACTTCTCAAATAATCAGACATTTAAATAGCAAAGAACTATAGGAAACAATGTACCAAATTTGTGAGTTATAAAACAGTGCTGTTGTGCTCAGTGAAACTTCCAGGTGTAAAAAGTGTCAGAATTTCATTCCATGTCTTTGTCTTCAGGTATCACCAGCAGAGAAATTGATTTCTTTTTTAATTCTTGAAGGACCCTTCTAGCTGTTAGACAGAACTACTAGACAGATCAGCCAGAAGCAGAAAATAGGATTTTTCTGTATCTTTGGTGTTACTGAAAATGGGTTATAACTGCCAAAACTATCGCTTGTGTTGTAGAACAAATTCTCTCCTGATGTAAAATGACACAATTCCATTGACTGCAATGGCGTTATAACCAATTTATGCCAGGAGAATACGTAGCTCTTTATCCATTTATCTATAAGCTGGTTGCTGTGACTTAATTTCAAATGAATTATGTTACTGTTCTTGGTCTGTGCCCTTGCAGCACTTTATTACTTAGAAGGCTAGTTCAGCAGAAATAAATAAATATGTGATTTGCAGTCTCAGCAAACATCCTAGCCAGGAACAATGGCCTCTCTGCAGTGTTCCAGACTAATTGCCCCCAATTTTCTGCTCTAACCTTCATACGCAATTCGTTCCTTTCTTGCACTATTCTCCTTACTATTTTTCCATCCAATCCTCATGTTCAGATTTTCTCCAGTGTCAGCAAGTCTTTAACCATCAGCTCTTACATATTCAAATTCCTTTAGAGAATAACTTTCTCTACAGTGATCATAAGAAACATGTATTACATTTTAGAAAGCACATTACTTAAGAAAAGGATATGCTTTAAATCTTTCCTTCTTAAGCTCTTCCCCTGAATTTTTGTGTTTGATAGTATACTCTACCATTTATGGTACCAAATACTGTCATTATAATTGTGTCTTGTGCTTTACTATTATTTCATCGTCCAATGTTTTTCTAATTTCAGTCAAAACCTGCCATCAAATGTCATAAGCAGTTTAACTGATATTAGTACAAGTAGGAAGATTTTTTTAAGCTTATTTTAAGGCTGATTGGCAGCAACTGCCTGTCCAAAAACTGAATGCAATAGCAGTAAGTTAAGCATTAATAAATCATTCTTGAGGTCATTTTTTTAGGTACTAAGGACCTTTAGATGATTAAAGAACATGTCTGAAAATTGTTCCGGGCACCTACTTAACAGCCTGTGACTTTGGAAGGTATTAATCCAGAACATTGACTTAATTTTTTTATTAAGTCTTCTACATTTTAAGAAGTTGTCTGTGAGGTCTGTTGGATTCAGGGATGTACAGGAAGGATGAAATTAAAGAAACTGTTATAAGTGAAATAAGTAGTTCCCAGGTACTTACTTTGGGGGACACCCACTCAATTTAACAGAATTGGTTTCCACCATCCAGCTGCCTTTCTGCTGAATAGTTCAGCCAGGCATGAAGCCTGAGTGTACAACTTTTATGTGCTTATCCACTATGAAAGACTATGGATCATTCTGTTGAGTACAATAAGTGGTAAAAAGTAAAAGCAATATTCATGAAAGCCATGATACCTGTGAAATGAAAATGTTGTTGAATTCTTTAAGTCTCATCAGAAAAAAAAGCACATTTTACAAGAAATGGGACTTACTTCTATCTGTGTTATGTTGAAAGTTAAAGTCTAAGCTATCTACTGTAGATGTGTTTTCCACATACATCTTTTATCCTTCCTTCCCTTTAGGTTTCTCCCTCTTGTTCTGTTCAGCTCCTGCATCAGTCTGGACTGGGGGAATTCTATGCCTGGTTCCTACTTTTTGGATCATAACTCTGTCTTCTTTATTGCACCATTAAAATGACTATAATGTATCCACCTTGTGGCTTATCTGACCTGGTGTTCTCTGTCTAGTATCCCCTGTAGACACTTAAAAAGAACCATTATGAAATAAGATTATCACTATGGAAAATCTTACTCCTAGTCTCATTTAGTTAGCATTGACATAATTTTTGATAAACTGGGGAAGAACAGAATAGAGTCTTGTGTCATCTTTTTGATACTGTATGCAGTTTCAGTGTCCCTAGGGTGCTCCCTGACACAGAATCGTAGTATAATATTGTATCTCCTTTTGTCTGTGTGTTCAAGGTCTTGATAAAGTCTTCTCCTGCTGTCCTTTGTCAATGCATTAGCCATACACTCTGGGTAGCTTTTTGCAAGCATAGTTAGGTTCACTACAGTTTAAAAACAAATTCTTAGGTGACTGTTGGGGGGAAAATTTTTTCCTATCTAACAGATAGGAACATTAATAACATAGATAAAACATCCTAGATGTTTTTCCTATCTAATACACTTTAAAAAATATATTTTCAACAACACCATAGATTATTAAATTTCCATCAGAGAAATATGTTTGTAAAATCAAAATAGACTTGAATTTTATTTTTTTTCAGTGTAGGTTCTTGATACTGCATTTATATCATGGTTCTAAATGTAGTTAAATGTACTTTAAAATGAAATTATATTGACATTTTTGACATGTTGAAAATATTCATGGTACTAGTCTCATACTTCAGTTGATATGACTTTGCACATCAAAGGCCTCTTTGGCTTTACCCCAATGCTCTCCCACTCCCTAGTGCTCGCTCATGCTGGTGTCTCTCCTTTTCTGCTCCATGCCCCATGCCTGAGTGGAGTAATCCTGTCTCTTTTCATTGAAATATCAGATACACTATTTGCATTGTACAAATAAGTGAGTATAATGACCAGAATAAGTGAGGAAAGAGAGTACCTGTAGTGCAATAGCCTGTGTAGAAAACTGTCTTAGTACACCAAGAATCATTTGAAAGCCTCACATTAAACAATTTTTTTTAATCTTTCTAATAACTTCAGGACAGTTATTCTATATGGTTGCTCTACAGAAAGCCATACACATTTACGAAAATATTAACTTATAGAATCATAGAATCACAGAACAGTCTGAGGTGAAGGGACCTTTAAAGGTCACCTAGTCCAAACCCCCTGCAATGAGTAGGGACATCTTCAAATAGATCAGGTTGCTCAGAGCCCTGTCCAAGCTGACCTTATGCAATAGCTAGCTGAAGAATGTAAGGAATCTTCTTTTTTCTCCATACATTATCCTTCATTATTGATTTTAAATATAACTATATGAGGATTGAGTTGTTTGTTATTTTAGTTAAAAAAATAAAATTAGAATGCTTCTATTTCATTGCACTTTGTATGAAGGTGTGATGCTTATATTTTAAGCTAGTATTGCCGAAATAATCCAAACACTTCATGCCCAATTTAGCAAGTCAGAACGATGGAAATTCAGGACAGAACAAAATAAATTTCTGTGCTTTACAAGCAATTTCCATGTTTTAGAAACAATTTCAGTTACAAGTTTTAAATATATATTTAATTGATATAAGATAGTTCTTGTAAGTTAATTGAGCAAGAAATGGTAATTCCCCTTACAGTCCAGTCAGTTTCTTCCAAAACTACCATTTCTCTCCATCCAATCTTGACTACCTTCCAAACATGCACTCACTGCAGGCCAGGTTCTGCATTTGGCTTTGTGAAAAGTCTCCTGCATAGAGGGAGGGGATTGAGTTTAATCTTTTCTGTAGGTATAACACCAGTATCGAAACGGTTAATTTATTGCTCTCAAAGTGCAGGTAAACTTAA
Organism: Campylorhamphus procurvoides; assembly: GCA_013396655.1. NCBI lineage: Eukaryota > Metazoa > Chordata > Aves > Passeriformes > Dendrocolaptidae > Campylorhamphus > Campylorhamphus procurvoides. Next base: position 1,129,445 of record WBMV01000649.1, read on the forward strand.
CCTATCAAGTCTTTTTAAATCTGATCTTCTATAAGTATTCTTAGCATTAAAGATAAAATATGTGGCTCTGCCTTGGAACAGATAACTTTATTTTTGTTTTCGAGTAGAAAGTCCCTTTTGTTTACAGTTTTCCTGAGTTTTCTTGAGTGGCCAATTATACCGAATGTATATTGAGCCTAATACATGCTAAAAAACATCACTAAATTCTGTCCTGTTGCTCTGTTTTGAATACAGCTTAATTTGGCCCCTTGGCTCATATTCTTACAGGCTGTCTGTACAAAGTAGCATAACGCTTTTCCTCTTAGCATAAGATTTATCTGCCTAGTTGTGGCAGGGAAAAAACCCCAAAACTCTCTAGTTTGCCCTATTCTTTCTTTATAGTTAATGAAAAGAAATTGACACCTCAAGGGAATGATACTTCTCATCCTAAGATTGGTATCTAGGATATGTCAGATGGATTGACCTTTAGACGTGCCAATTTCTTTACTAACGAGGAAAATTAGAGTGACAGGTTCAGTCTTATATCTGTAACTTTTTGATGTTTGAAGTTATGTGACATCATCTGTTCTTCCTTATCACAACATTGTCTGAGGATATGAATAATTAATTTGCTTCAGAAAATATTACCTTGAAGACAGTAGTGTTTTGTCTGAGACCCAAAATGTTAAAGATAATTCAGTGGACATATACTTGGAAAATTTTGTGCTGCTTTGGTGGGCTCTTGGGAGATTTGATGAAGTAAGCAGAGTAAGCACTGGTGCTCACAGAACCATTACCTGTACTTTTGGACACATGTAACCAGAATTTTATACAGAAAAAAAAAATATTTAAAGTGTATTAATGCAATGAATATAATTAATCTCAATTTTAGAAATCTACATGTAATCTATATGTGATGTACCCTTTGTAAGCTCTTTTTCTAATCAAGGGACAGAAATAAGACCTTTCAAGGTACAATACTTCTGACCTATTTTAGACATTCACTTTAAAATGAGATGAACAATGATCTGAAAGTTTCTGGTTTTCTCCACTGATTTTCAAGCAAGAGTGGTGAGTGCAATTAACTCAAGTGAAGATATCAAACCTATTTCTCTGTTATTCATGGATGGATCAGGAGAAGAAAATAGTATCAAATGGCTCCAAGGCGCCAAAAAGTTGTGCTGTAAATGTGAAGTCTCAAAAGTGTTTAGTGACCCAAAGCTCTTTAGTGTTACCTAATGCTAATGTGTTGCTGTGACATCATTTAAGAGCTGTGACATTGTACAAATATTTATGGTACCATTGTGACATTGATTGATAATGAAGTCAACTTGAGTTGCAACGAGACAATTATTCCACACACTGTTACCTATTATATCATTTTTTTTTTAAAAAGAGCTTAGAACTAATTTACAATGATGGTAGAAAATTAATAACAAGATGCTGAGAACATTTTGATAACATCTCAAGATTTTGAATATAGCCAAACATCATCATGGATACATTTCTTTCTGAAATTATTTTTGCATTTTTTTTAGTCTGGAGACTGGAAATGTTTTCTCTATGCAAGCTTCTTTGTCTTTCAGTGCTATATATTTCTCCTTATTCTGTGTGGGCTGTTGTTATATTTGTTCTTCCTAAATTTGAGGAACATATTTCTTTTATTGTTCTAAAATCCTTCACCAACATGAAATGGATGAGAATATTGGCGCAGTATTAATTTTTATTGCTTGCTTGGAGTTCATATATATATATATATTTGTATACATATGAATAAAATGTTTTGGTTTTTTTTTTTTATATCTGACAAAAATATTGCTTTGTAAGCCTTTAAGTTATTTTACCTTCCATTTCAAGGTATCTTTTCTTTCACTTCTATATATTGTTCCCACAACCAATTGCCCAGTCTCTTCAGGTCACCTTATAGTGTTCTCCATCGCAATGCCTTTATTCCTACACTTTTTTAGTCATCAGCAGTTTTAATCATGTCTGTGATGTCTTAGCATATGTGCTAAGAAAACTCTGTCAAGAGAGAAAAACATTATGAGAAAAATAAATAATAAATAAAGCAGTGATTTTATGTTTCTTTTACAGCAGGACTTGTATATCTTTTTTTGTGTTTGAGTACTAATTTATGAATATGATATTATTTTATTTTGAGAAGTGCCAAGATGCAGGAGTATGAAATTATGCCAAATGGAAGAAAGACAGCGAAATTGCTTGACGAGACCGAGTGTCAAGAAGGGGAGCTACAAGCAAGATCTGATTCATATAAGAGAAAGTTTATTGCCGTATATCAGGTTGTTACGGGTTTCCCAGTTTATGAATTCACAGTTGTAAAGTTAAATATTATTACTGCATGCTATACAAAATGGAGTTTGGTTTTCTCCATCATGTTGTCCCCGTTCCCCGATTGGTCAGATATGCCACAGTGGAGCCTTTCCTTATATGGTTATCTCCATCCTTGTTTGCCCTTTATGGTTGTGATCCTCCCCTGTGTTTCCTTTCATGTAGGAGGATTTGTATGCTCCTTTCAAGTTCAACCCCCTTTCCAGAAAGTTTCATGCTGCCCTCATATAAGCCGGCACCATTTTAATAAAGCGGTCATTCCATCATACCCCTAACTGGAGTGTGCCTCTCCTTCTCACCCTCGAAGGGTCTCGTCACCAAGCAGCCTTGCTTTTCATAGTCTACAAATTGCTGCATATAGGCTCTAGCAACACAGTAAATAACAATAAAGTGACACTAACAGAGAATAAGGTCTAGGGTAATTTGTGAGGTTCCAATGTCATTCACTACATGAAAGTGACCCATAGTCTGTTAAATAGACTGACATATGGTAGCCCAATCTTCCTCCACTTTACTTATTTTTAGGAAAAAAATGCCAAGAGACAAGAAAAGATTCTCCATGATACAAAACAATGTGGAGAGGATTATATAAGCAACTGAGGGATTTTAATTTTTACTTTGTCTTTGTTATTTATGTCACTTCACTGGTGCTTTACAGACAAGTTACAAAAAATTACATGACCAGTGATCTGTGGAAAATACAATCAAATCTTTTCTAATTTTTGCCAGGAAGAGCATTAGACCACTGGGTAGAATGAGATTGAAATATGGGAGAGTAATTTTTTATCTGTTTGGATGTATTATTTTCTATTTGTATGCCTGAAGATTAAGAAACGACTGATGTAGTGTAAACCAGGAAGAGTGAGCATCATAAAAACGACCCCCATATATGTAAATATATCCCAAAAGCACACAATTTGTCTCTTGTTTAATGCTTTAAATTTGAGTTGTAAAGTTTCATAGGTGTGCACACATACATAAGAGAAGTGACCACTAGGAAGTGAGGAGATCAACATACCTCTGCTTGGGCTGGTGGCAGATGAGCACCTTGTACGAGCCTGGTTTCACAGCCATGCTCACAGAATTCCTGAAGAACACACAGAGTATGGACCTTCTTTGGAGAGTGGCAGCTGTGGGCACTTCCACTGAAATGCAGGTGTCCCTTTCCTGTTTACTCAGACAGACAGTTCCCAGTTCAGACACCTTAAAGTTTAGGGAGCAAATGAGAAAGCTATTTCCAGTCCTTTTCTCTGCTTAGTATTTACACCCATGCCTTTCTTCTGCTCCAGTCTTCAGGTGAGGAAAGAACCCAGGGAGCTTGCCTTGTTATGGATGCTTCCTGTTACTGCACTCTCACCAATGTGCTAAAAGAACCAAATGGAGACAATTTAGAAATCTGGACTATGCAGGTGAGTGAATGGGTTACACAGCTGATAAAAAGAGACTTGCATTCAAATCCTTGTGCTGTGAGTTGTTTATGCATTTTGACACTGCATGTTATCTGAAGATCAGAAACAGGCTGATGAGAACCAGAATCCAGTTTCCTCCGCGTCCAAGAAGAGGACACTGACTGCCAAGTCATCTTTCTCTCCTGTTCTCCACTTGCCAACACAAGTGTTGCATACCTTTCTGTATAGTCAAATGGCTACATACGAAAGCCAAACTTTACACTCAACCAGACTAAAATGTGAATGAGATTTTCCTCCAGGTGAGTTGCAAACTCAGTGCAGATCAATCACTGGGCAAGTGCATGTCGCCACTAGGGTATTGTATAGTCAGATAACACCACTGACATCTACTCTTTAAAGAATATAAGCCTGCTCAGTTAAGCCTCCAAACTTTCAAGAATGGGCCTGATCACTCATCCTAGATTGACAAAGATTTCTTCTTTCTGAGAAGGGTGTTCTGCATCCAGAAATATGTATGGAGTTTTTTCTATTGACTAGCTTTATGTGCCTCCTTAAAAACGCAAAATGGTTTTGTAGATCATCTTTCTGAGGCTTTATCTAGTCATTGCAGGGCAGTCTGTGAAGGTGCTTAAGTCAGGACCTGTGAGCCACTTGATTAGGGAAAGCTATCTGTGTCTTGCATGAGGTGAAATCAATAGGGTCAGGTCATCATGTTGTACAGGTACTAACCAGCACTGAATTAGTAAGTACTTTATGTTCCTCTAAGCAACTATATCTGCTTTGTCTCTTTGCAGCACAGAGACCTGAAGGAATACAAGCACAATTCCTCTGAAGGGGGTAAACAGTCAAATTATATTGGATTTCATATCAGTCATAACTATTTCTTGTATATATATGTTTGTGTCTGGTGATTCCTCAATCTACCAATTCTGATTGCAGTACAGTTCTAGTACTCAATATAGTCTTCAGCACCATCCATAAATGAATTAAAGGAAAATAAGTCTTTTTTACTTTATCAGCTTGATAATAATACAGATTTTAATTGACCTCACTGCCACAGAATTTCTAATTCTGAAATAAAAAGTGAAAAGTCAGGGATCTTAAATTTTGTGTTAATAGATCTTAATGAATCACCCTGAAATAGCTGGCTCAAACAAGTCAGAACACTGTCAGCCAGCTCAGTTTGCCAAGAATCCATTTCTCTTCTCAGAGATAAATGAGGTTCCTCAGTGTGGAGAATACAAAGTGCTAGTGTTATGCCCTTTTATTCTAGAGTTGATTTATTCGAGTTGTGATGAAAGGTCACAAATTTCAGTGTTCCATTTTTGCTTCCTTCAATTCTTACAAATGAAACTTTCTAGAGTAGGGCTAGTAAGACATCTGAGAGTACACTCTGTGTCGGTTCTCCACTACTATCTTTGTGATTCAAATCACCATTATTAAGATATATTTTAATTTTTGTAATTTCTAATGCCTATATTGTGAAGTCCTAACTAGTGCCTAGCGAGTTAATATAAAACTTTTGGATCACTACAGGGTATTCTGAATCAATCCCTGTACTACTGAGCACCACTAATATTTTTCAACATGCCCTTTGTATGTTGACCTTAGCATGCCAATGAGTTCCTAGGGCAAAAGTGTACTGGGTCAATAAATATCTATCTGTCAGCTAGGTGACTTTGGCTGGTATGACATTGTGTTCTGAAAATGCCAGTTTGTCTTAATTCTGGAACAAAATCAAATTCAAATGATGATTGATAATTAAAATTTTCAGTAAGTTGTGTTTGGGTGACACAGGGAGAACTTACTTGGAATACTGAATCCAGTTGTATTCTTTATCCTGAAGAATGGAATTATAGATTATGGTAATGAAGTTTATAGGACATAGGTTACAAAGCCAGTTTCAGAGCTGTGAAAGAAAGGAGATCAAAAGGATCATGTAAAATTATTCTGCATTATGGTCTTATTTAACTTAATAGTGGTGAGCAGAGGAAAGTGCTGGGGGAAGGAATACCCAGAAGAGAAAGGTTGACAGAGTTTAAAAAAACTGTTTATTATAATAAAAAATTCTGGACTAACACTGTGACATAAACAGTGAAAAAACGTCCTCAAAACTATGGACAAAACAAGATGCCATAGGAAAAAATAAAAGGTGGAAAATATCCACTTCCATTTTAAACAAAGGTTTTCAAGAAGGTTTGTCTGAAGTACAAAATCCTGTGATGTCATTGTCTTCAGGATACCTGGATTCACTCTTACCTGTGATATACTTAGATATTCTAAGTCAAATTATTTCCTGAACTGTTATTTCAAAGTTTATAAAAGAGCAATAATGGAAATTGTGATAACAATATTTTTAAGCATGATATGGTCAAGATATGAGAGGAATACAATAAAAGATTAGTAGCCACAGAGCTGAAAATGGGACTTCTGCTGCACAAGTTGCAGGTCCAGTGAATAATAGAAGAGATGATCAAATAGCACAGATATCTTAAGTACACTGAGAGTACTTCAGAGAACAATTGTCCAAAATTAATTTTGAATATTTTATATAAACTAATGCTATATTTGCTATTTATATAATTAGAAATGCATCCTAGCACTTCACTTCAACATTTCTGTGTTCAATTAAAGATGATTTTTCCTGTTCAGTTCAGTAACTCTACTCAATTCCGTTCTTCCTCAATTTTACTCAATTTCTGACTTGAAGACTCTTACATTCCTCCTCAGCTTTTTCTTCTTTAGGCTAAGGAAAAAAAGAGGCATTTTTTTTGTCATAGGTTATACCATTTAGGTATTTGATCCTGCTTCATTTTCTCTTTCAGACTATGAGCGGTTAGTCCACCTTTCTGATGTATGGCACTGAAATCTCATTGCTCCTAGATAGGACTGTATTTGTCAATATGTTTGTTCAATATCATTATAGTTCTTGTTGCTAGACCAAATAAAGGAAAAATAATAAGACAATTTACTAAGATCACTGTTGATGAAACTTGTGCAACTCTTGCCAGAAGGGTCTTTTTCTTTCCTACTCTTCTTAATAACCCTATATAGCACACATACTTTTCTTAATTTCTTCATATTTTATGGTAGTTCATTCATTCATGCATTTCCTGAAATAAGGCCCAGGTTCTAACACGGAGCCATTTTATATTAGAACAAGAAAGCCCTTTACAGCTGGTTTTGTTATATGCAGAAATACAAATCTGTTTCATGTAAGTGAAGTCAAAATCCAGCACTTTAAACTGCAACGGTGTCTTTACTATAATATTCATAGCTTTTTATTATTTTTAATAGAATTCATTCTGCTAGAATGTGGCTCAAAAATGTAAGTTATTTAACAGATACAATTAGGTTGCTAAGCATTAACAGTTAATTATCATATTAATAAACAGTTATTACTCGCATTCTATACTGAACCATGCCAAAGCAACATTACTATGTATGCATTGCTCTTAGGCAACGTAATTGTCCTTAAAGGAAATCATTACAATTTAAATGAAATTGGGAGCTACTGGTTAGGGAAGGCTGTAGGGCATGCACAATACATGCTAAGCAAGGAACTGTAATTTTCCCAAATCACATCTTTTCAGTAATTTCACATCACAGGGCTATCTCTGTTTAGTTAAGAGGAAAACAGTTTATTTTTGCCTTGCAATTTTGCAAGGGTATTATTTAACCAAGGACAAGCCTGTCCCCAAAATGAAGGCAATGCAGAGTCACTGTATCATATTATTTAATATGGGTTAGTAAACTATGACTATAATTTAAAATTTGTTTTATTTGAGACTATATTCTGAAGAATGGATTTGTGGTGGCACTAGCACATGCTTCCCAAGCAATGTGAAGCATAGACCGAAGGCTAGAAGTACCCTGAATAACATCCAATATTAAACATATTTCTGTATAGAAATAACTGTCTCTTTTTGATGATTAAATTTTTCCTTGCTTTTTCCATGCTATTTCTCTGTGTTTAACAGATACACTAAAGACTTGTTCTCCTCTATGACATTTTTTGTCATACAAAGGTTGGTTGTTTGACTTAATCTCTCTGACATCTATTAAAATACAAGGACTTTAAGCATTAGCTCCTGTTATCTTCTTAGAATGATAACTAATTAATGTTTTACATTGCCATAAACATTTCCTTAGTTTAAGTGAATGACTCACATTTGCAAAAAGGTTTTAACATATGTGGGTGCTAAGAATTTTTCAGATGAATTAGCAAAAAGCTCATGGTTAGCTTTATTAATAAGCCTTATTTGACAAATGTGACACATGACAAATGAAGTGGCTCATAAAGTTCTTTAACAAAACAATCTGTAGCCTGTCTTCCTCTTTTCAGCAGCAAGGTATATTAGAACTTTTGGGGTTTTTTTGCAGAAACTGTGCCAAAATAGTTAAGAAAATTCCCATACTAACAACATAAGTCTGCCTTACATTTTCTTTTTCAGACTGTTTCAATCCTTTTTCTTTCACATATGTTAGGTCAAAGTAAGAATGACTCATCAGTATACAGTTGAATTTTGTCAATAAAAAAACAGAGTGATAGATGACAAGCCAAATACAGAATACATACATCAAAAATCTATCAGTGCCTCGTTTTTGATACTGGAAAACCCTCCATTGTTTATAATGAAGCTAAATTAAGTCATAATGGAGTACAGAAGAGTGTTATTTTTATCTCTACTATCCATAACTATGATGAAAATGGATGCTAATCTATACTCAAATTGAAACTAAGTGTCTTTGACAAGAAATTCATTGTCCTGACTTTAATATGAGGTTTTAAGGTTGAGATTCTTCCTTCCTTGTCCCCAGTGTCAACCAGGAGTAGTGTTTTGAGTCCTTGACATAAACAAGAATAGAAACTGACCTCCTTGCTGCAGAGGCTGCTACTATCTGCATCACCAGAATAAGCTTGTGTGTCTTTCTGAATCCACAATTACGTTGCTTTTAAAAAAAACATTAAAAATAACTTTTTTTTTTTTTACATATTAAGTACTACTCTCAGTGGCATTCATTACTTCCAGCTTTATTGGCATTTTAAGCTTGTGATTTACTGCTAGTATATGAATGTGCTACCTTACACAATATTCTTGTCATTCCTGGTTTTTACCTTGTGCAATTGTCTATGAAGGAAGGTTATCAAGGCTGTCACTGAGGGGTAATGGCATTGCCATAGTTATCATGAGGTTGGGAGCACGAACTTGTTATTAGACATGTGCTAATGCCAAAAATGCCAGCTGAACTGGGTTCAGATCCCTGCTCTGAAATAGGTAATAGTCTCATGGCTATAGTGTTGCAATTCCTCTGACTCACACTGTGCTTCCAAAATGTGTTAGAGACTTAGGGAGAACATATGCAGTTCACACCACATGTTCTGAGACATTTTTGGTGATGTCAGAACTCCACATTTTGTCTAATTACAAACATCAAGGCTTGGAAATGAATTCCAGAATTACTACTTGCATCAAACTTGAAGAAAAATCAAAGAGGTGGCCAATGAAATCTCAGCATGTAACTGATACCACTAGAGCTACTTGATGAGATTTGACCCAAAACTGTATTCCAGAAGGAATTAGAATTTTTCCTCTCATTCCTTAGGAGCATGTATGGCTCGTGCATCTATTTATACTCTCCCTGTTGATGTTGTGGCTTTAGATCTGAGCAAGATGGCAGTATTATAAGGCAACGTTAAAATAAGTTGGGAATGCTTCATTTGAAGCCAGAAAACTCTTTACAGGGAATTTTGCCAAATAAGGAGCAATAATTTTCCTTGATCCTCTGGAACAACATTTGTTAGAAGGACAAGAGGTCATTTTGTGCAAAATGCAGGTTATAAATCCTGGCCAATATGCTATGGATGGATGGTTGATGGCTAATTGTTGAATAGCAACAGCTTTTTGTGATCGTGTAACAATATCTGTTGTCAAAACATCCTGAGGCAGGAAAGTTCACAAATAACATTGTTCTGTTATTTACCATTATGGATCAACCTTCTCCTCCCATTATTTTAACTTCTACATCAATTTTTGCATTCACTATTTCCTGTTCTTTTTAAAGCTGGAATTATTACCAAAGAATCAGGAATTGTTACTTATCAGATATAGGCAATCCATATAATTTCCCCCAGTTTTCCAGATGAAAGCTTGACCTAGCATTTCTATTTGATTTGCAGGAAATATACCTAACTAAATAGTCCTACCAGAACTATTTTAAAAGCAACAACCCCTGACAAAAGGTAGTGTTTGTAAAAAGGAAGAATTTGTATGGAACGGTGTATTCATGTTTTCTTTTGGGAAATATTACAGTGCTTCCCATTTCCTGTAATAGTGCATCACAATAGTAATAACTGGGACAGCATTGCCAGTCTTGCATAGGAGTAGGTGCGTGAAGATTGTATGTAATCCATTATCCTTGGTTTTGGTATTACTAACATGTTTTTTCTTTTTTATTCTCTACAAAAATGTGAGTCAAAAGGATCACCTCAGTAATGACTGTTAGTAGATCTCAGTGCTCCCTGATGTTAGTCAGTAGTTTAAAAGAAAATTTGTGTGAATATACTTACTAACTCATTTTAGTGAATGTAAGTTTAGACTAAGCTGTTCCAGTCAGCAACCTGTACAGATATATTTCTTTTAGCCCCAAGAGTTACTAAAGAGAAATACTACCAGCAATAAAAACTAATTAACATTTCATCAAATAAATGCTGTGGGACACTCTATGCACAAATCTTGATCTGGGACTTTTTTGTAGAGGTATAAGTTAGCAGTATGATAATAACTCCAAGTTCTAGTGATGACTGACTATAATGGATTTTATTCCTTTAAATGTCTTCGGAAACAATTTCTTTGAGAAGTAGACATTCTTAATACTAAGTAATACTTCTCTTAAGACTTTTTTTTTTTGTATTTGCATGATTGTCTTATGACATCAAAATTATATTGATAATATTTCTTTAATACTAATTGAATTTTAAAATGTTTTTATTTTACAAAGGAATATTTTGCATTTAAGATTTTTTTTGGTAAGGCTAATATTATCAGACTTTGTAGCTTATGCTGCAACAAAATTTCCATTCAAAGCCTGATTTTTCTATATCTTTAAATTTAAAATCATGAAAACTATTCTTCTTTCTAGGTAGTTGAATTTCTACTGTGTTTGAAGTACACAAAATAGTGGGTTCCTGTTTCAGTCCTGAACATAAAAACTCCTAGTAGACTTCTAAAAAAACTCTTTCAATTTTTCCTTCTAAGAGGTGAGAAAGTAGGAAAAAAGCAGAGCCATAACCTTGTATGCCAGTGTAGCTGAGACCCATCCACAGGATCAGAGAGCAATTGATTGAAATCTGGTTTCAAACTCCACTTGTACTTAATTGTGAGAGACAGAACTATGCACCTGCTGAGGACAAGGATGGATGGCAAGGGAAGAGCCTCACTCCTGTTACCTGGTAAAAACTGCCCTAAGTCAAAAACTTAGTGCCAGAGATGTTTTTCTGTGAAGAACTGAATATATATAATAGTCAACTGTATTGAACATATACAGTATAGCAACTTACTATCATAATTGAAATACGTAACACTCAGGATGAAAACAGTGGAACATTTTGAATTTCAAAATTGAATACACTAGTTTACTTAATGTTAGAGATGTATTTGTTGGCCAATGAACACCATACTCTTTTTAACTCCTATATTGCTCCTAGTGTCTTGCCAGGATTGGAGGATATAGGGTGATCTCGTGATAGCATATGCCATGAACACAGTGGAGAATAAGGAAGGAGAATGCATCAAAAGGAAGGAGTCAGGTTTAATAAAAAAAGTGCTGTGGAGCAGAAATGGAAAACTCAGAAGTTAACCTGAGAAACTAGAAAGAGAAAGGGTATTCCAATACATCTGTGTTATAAGAAGCATAAGGCAAAATCTTCAAAGGGAAATTTTGCATTTGTGAAGTTTGCTTTCTTCTGTTCCTTCCTTCCCTTGCTGCTTAGATTATAAACTTTTCAGAGCAGCTGGAGAAAATCAACCCTCTGTATGCTTGAACGACTCTCTGGGCAGTACAAATGAGTCATCAGTGAGTTTAGTGTGCAGCAGGAGAAAGATGATACTGGAACAAAATGTTCCGGTGCATATTTGTGTAGTGTCTAGCATAATGGGTCTCAGCTCCTGACTGAGGCCTCTGGGCATTCCAGTGATGTAAATATTAACTAATAATATTAAAAGGACATGCACTTTATTTGCATCCATGTTGCCATCTGTTGTGTAGACTGAATCAAAATCAAGTACATGTTTAGCTTCATTTACTTTTCTCTAAGCAGTACACTTCATTTGCTGCAAAAAAACCTGACAGTTTTAACAGCTTTCAGTAAATTTTTAGCATTGAAAGACATTGTCAATGTTTTTAAATCTCCTTGCTAATCAGCAGTAGCTGTAGGCTGGAATTAGAAATAGCATATTGATTTAGGGCAGCAAATATGATTAGGGGACTACAGCATCTTTGTTACTTATAGCTGAGGGAGCTGGGCCTGTTAGCCTTGAGAGAGATGACTGAGAAGGGATCTCGTCAATGTAAGTATCTGAAGGGGAGATGTCAAGAGGATGGAGCCAGGCTATTCTCAGTGGTGCCAAACAATAGAACAAGAGTCAACAGGCAGAAACTGGTGCACAGGAAGTTCGGCCCGAATATGAGGAAGAATTTCTTTACTGTGTTGTTGACTGCACTGGAACAGATTGCCCAGAGAGGTTGAGGAGTCTTTCTCCCTGGAGATACTCAAGAACGTCTGAATGTAGTCCTGTGCAATGTACTCTAAGATGATCATGCTTGAGCAGGGAGGTTGGACTAGATGATCTCCAGTGGTCCCTTCCAACCTTACCTATTCTGTCATTCTGTGATACAGTTGGTAAATGTGCTGTAATAAAAACTTTATATATGATGATATGATTCATAGATATTCTTTGAAAAAAAAAAAGTGCCAAACTACTTACAGAGCAAATAGAAGCATTTTTCTTGGATAATGTGGCATAACTAATGTAGGTTTTGCTTTTTTGGTTTTGCCTTTTTTTTTTTTAACAATACATTAATAAAGTACAGTGCCCAATAATTTCTAGTATGTTTGGAAAGACAGAGGAGACCACCAAACTGGCTATGGCTGTTGGATAAGCTCTTCCCTTCTCAAATAATTGTCCAAAACAGTTCTCACGTTATTTCAGGTACTTGACCTGAATTTTTTCTCCAAGTAGCCAGGGTGCCTTGGGGTCAGAGTGGTAATGTAGACTGTGAATTTAGACAATGTGCTGTACAAGAGGCCAGATTTAACAGTCTTGGCATTAAAGTTGGCTTGGGGAATAGACATCTGCCCCTGGCTGCCTTATGTGTAGTTATGAATCATAGAATCAGAGAATAGCTTGGGTTGGAAGAGACCTTAAAGATCACCTTGTTCCACTCCCTCTGCCATGAACAGGGACACCTTCAACTAAAGCAGGTTGCTTAAAGCCCCATCCAACCTGGCCTTGAACACTTCCAGGGATGGGATATCGACAGCTTCCCTGGGCAACCAGTACCTCACTGCACTCTTAAGTAAAGAATTTCTTCCTAATGTCTAATCTAAATCTCTCCTCTCTTAGTTTAAAAGCATTCACCCTTGTCCTATTACTATCTACACACAGCAAAAAAAAAAAAAATCACCCTCAGAGGTCTTGGATTTTTAAATCCAACTATTTCACATTGCTATTACAATATGGAATAAAATATGACTGATAAAGATTGTGAGATATTAAATAAGGGACAGAATAGTATGTTGCTGGAAAGTTACATGGATGCATCTAAATTAGAAACAAGAAACTAAAGTTGTGTTTCAGTACGCCCAAACTTGTGACCACAGACTGAATAAATGGGAAAATAAGAAAATACATTCCAGGGCTGTCTGACTGGGCAAAAATAAATTCAGTTATCAGAGTGTTCATCAGGTATATGTTAGCTCTCTTTAAGACATTTGAACTGAAAGAACAGGTGTGAATATTGCATATACAAGCAAGACAATACCGACTTTATGTTGGGACTGTGCTCTACATTCAGCAATTCTGGAGTAGCTAGTACAGTGCTGTGTTTTCTGTCCACATCTCAGAGGAGAGGTGATGACAGTGTCTACTTCTTGCTTTATATAACATGTTCTAAAATACTATAAAAGCAAAAATATCTTAGTAATATTCTGAAAATGAAATCACTGTTGGCACCACATTGTTAGAAAGTTAGAAATGGGTAAAAATAGTTGAATTTTTTACCATTGTGTTATGGATGGTATGGCAAATTTAGACATATTAGAAGAGGGTCTATTGCTATGTATATTTTATTTCTGAATAGCAAAACTCTTTTGAGTTGTGTGTGTCTAATTAATCTGTTGTAGATTTCCCCTTCTGTGTGGTCAGATTTTTTTCTCAAATCATTGGCCAAGTAGGTGCTGCTTTCTAAGACAGCTTCTTATTGCTTCCTCATCTAAGATACACTCCAGTAAGTCCAGGATACATTTATTGTACTGTAGGGGATGAAATAGTTGAATTAATAGACATTTCACACCATTAATTTCTATGGGGAAAGTCCAAAAATTATTCATAATGTTCTCTAAATTAGAGACCTTCCTATTAAACTCACTTGGAATCTTTTTTACTTGCTTTAATTTTGCTAATGTATAAAGGAACTGTAAATTTGTGCAATCATTATACCAGTAGGCAAGAAGTTCTAAGTTATAGTAAGTTGGAAGCCTCACTGACCTGTATTTTCTTCAGGGTCCTTAGTGTGCAAACTCATGCAAATCAGCTTTCTCCTGTCTGCTTTAAAGGAAATTCACAATTGTTTATCTGTACAAATGCTCAGTTTGTTGGCACAAGGCTTAAACTGGCATAGCTTTGTAACATGTAACATATAACACTCAAGTAATTTTGGAGGTTCATAACTTCTAAGGTCAGGAAAGATCACCTTAATCATTTTACCAGACTTTTTGAACTAATGGGACTCTCTGAACTAATTTGTGATTCATCTGTAGTAGGTGTAATACAAGCATTTAAGTGGCAGTAATTTTTAATGATTTTCAGCCCCTTGAACACTTTTACAATGGAAATGCAATGTCCAGAATTAAACTCTCTGACAATACAGCTTTTTCCACTTAGCCAGCGTTCCTGAATTTAGAAGTGTCTGCAAACTATGTACTGAAAAGTAGATAAATGGAACATAGGTTTTAAAAGAAAAATATGCCATTATATTTTAAAAATTTCACTGAGAAAAGAAAACATTAAACATAGAGCCTGGGAAAAACTAAAAATCAAACAGTACTGATTCCCACCCCTCAGAACCTAAGGACAAGTCAGTGAGACTAGATATAGGACAATTTGATTTGCCTTCACATACCTTGTTAAAGCTTAACCTGTAATTGCCTAATAAAGCCTCTTGAATTTCTCTGGTAAAAGATGAAAAATAGCTATTATTATGCTAGAAAATTATTTTTCTTTTCCCAATTCACAGCCAAAACAAGTCTAGATAAATGAAAGGAGAAAAGTCAGCTTAGAAGTAGAAGGATATACATTGCTTTCTACTGTTCTTTTGTGTTGGTATGAGCATGAATCTTACCCACTGGCCATGTGTATGATTTAGTTGGAGCATAATTCATTAAATTAATTCTTCTGACAAAATCTCAAGTGTTCTTGGAACTCTGTTTTTCTAAACCCAGAGAAAAGTCAGGAGAACTGGAATTATGTTCACCTCTCCAGCCAGAGCAGTTATCACCAAGAAGGATGATCTATAGTCCAGACTTTGGAATGGGGTATTTTATGTTTGTTTGTTGCCAAAGTGGCCTATTTTGATTCTACATCTTGACAGCAATTGTTTAAGGGGCAAGGAGCATCTGTTGTTTGCAAAAATACAGCAACTGCAATAGAGAATGACTTTGGGGACAACATGAAAAGCAAATATCACTACAGAGACAGTGGAAGGCAAGACCTTGCTTCAGAATAGGTATTCAGCAGGATAATTCTGAAGATACTTAGGGAAAAGACTGCAGAATATGGCTATGAATAAAGCAAAACACAGACTCAAAATATTGCAATACCATGCTGCTAGAAGGGAAACAGACCTGCACTGTTTGCCTTGTGAATAAGTTATTAAAAAAAAAAAAAATGTGTTCTTGAGAAGGGTAATTCTTTTCTTTCTCATTGTAGCTACCATAGGGTACAGCTAGATTTATGATAAGAAAAAAAAAAGAGATGGTATATCACATCAAAATATTTTTTTGGATTTCCCACTTGATTAGTATAGGTGCTGGTGATTGCAATTTGAGTAAAATTCAGTAAACAAAAGGTTTGCTCAAATCAGGATAAATAATCATATTGCAGCCTTGACTTTCTGGCTTGACTCATACCTGTCTCATCACTGTAGACCTGCCCAAAAATTCCTGGGCTATGTCTGATGCTTCTTGCTGTCTCCAGTGCTGATCCTGACCTGGGCTTGCTGATGATATCCCAGCTTGACCTTCAATGTTCCCCATCCCTACAAGATTGTCTACGCATGTGGACTCTTGACTGATTGTGATTATCACCACCAGTTCTGCTGGTCTAAAACAAGGCATTTCCAGTTTTGGAGAATATGGGTATGATAAGAACAAAATGATGTTGAGAATTCTGCTGCAGTGATAAACTGCATGCAAATCTCTCAAGAAAAGATATTGAAGTGATAAGGATAAAATAAAAATAAAAGACAAAAAAGAAAAGGGGGAACCAAGTTTCAGCACTTAAAAGTTGTGAATATAGCTACAAAAAGGAAACTGAGCAGCAGTTAGGGCCTTTGTCAGCATATCAGGTGGCAACAGCAGTAGCTGCCTTCTGTCCGTTCAATGGCTCTCAGTGAAAGACCTGTCTCAGCGCTTTGCCCTTTACTAATCTTATGTCCACCAGTTGCAGATATTCATATTTAGCTTTACAGCAAATTTGGCACTTTGAGTAAAATAAACTTTATCATCTTTACAGATGATAGTAAAGAAAAATAATGCTAAAGGCATCAGAGTTAACAAAAAGGAGTGTCATGCATGAGCTGTTTCTCCTTTATGGTCAAGCACAGTAGTAACAGCTGGATGAATTAAACTTTTGTATGCTTGAATGAGTCCATGTGCAATACAAATGAGCGATCAATGGGTTCAGCATGATGCAAAAGAATAACAGGGTTGAAAAGCAGTAGATACTAGTAAACACTGTAACATCTCAATAGTCTTCTTTGGAGACCCTCATTACCATTATGAAATATTGCAAGGAGCACAAAAGAGGTAAATGGCTTTAATAGCTGTTTTGATCATTCATGCTTAACTAGCTTTTAGAGAAAGAATATGCAACATGTAGTAAAGCACTCTGAAGGGGCGGGGGGCGGGGGAGGGAATGGTGTGAGAACTTATGAGAGCTCTGCCAAAGGGCTGTCACTTTTGCAAGTGAAAAAAAATACAAACTTTTTAAACTGCTGTTCCTGGCCAAGGGGTAAGGATGACCTCCATGCTGCTATAAATAGCTTTTCACGAGTAAGGTTGCTCAGTCTATATCTGAGTGCATTAGAGAACAATAGGGAAAATAGAGACATCAGAACTTATGCCAAAACCTTAAAAACTACACAGAAGAAACTGCCTTAAGAAAGAAATTAATATCAGACCTGTTTCTTTTAAAAGTGGCATAAAAGTATTTTTTGGGGTTTTGGGAGAGAATTAGGTTAATCTGTTTTGTTGAATTGGTTTCCCATTCAAACTGAATATAGCTGTTAAATGTCTTCTAGTTGTTCTCAATATTTGCAGGCATTCTAGTAAAAATGTGCTACTAGGTATGTTTACTGCTCTCATAGCAAATATTTGAGAGAGTAAATGATGAATTTTTAATCTAAGATATTTGCACCATGTACCTGAGTTCATTTACATTTTTCTAGTCATTAAAAAAAAATTCTGTGTCAAGAAAAATAATATTGCATTTGAATAAACAGTTCAAATGAAGAATTTAAAATCCACGTAATTGAGAGAAATTATGTGGTGAATAGTTGCAGGGAATGAATAATTGAAAAAGTATTAAGCTCCTTGTGGGCACTTGACACATAGAAAACAGGCTAATTGTTATTAAATTGTTCACTGTGCTCTTCCACACTCCCTAAGGACTCTTATTTTGATCTGCTAACAGAGGGTACAATGCCAGGGGAGCATATCTACCTTAAAAAAAAAAGTTTTACTAATATTGTTTAAATTTAGTGATAAGCATCGACGTATCAGTGATGTCTATTTACAAACACGAATTTTGTATTACTAGGGTCACTGTCAGTAAGAAAAGACCATCTCAGTTTAGCACTAATATGTAGAGACTACTTCATAAAAAAACCAAACCAAACCAAACAACCGAACAAAAAAGCAAAACAGAACCCCCAAAGAACAAAACAACAAGAGATTTTGTTTTTAATTTTGAAGGTAATTTTCTACCTAAATTCTTAAAGAATGAATAGAGAGGAGCTTCAAATAGATGATGGCAAGGCAAGGAGAGAAAATATAATTACTACATAGAAAAAGAAGGTAAAAAATCGTTTAAAAGAGAAAGCTAAAAAAAATTAAAAAATTCAGAAAGTTCTTGCACATTGGTATAAAACATTATAAGTGATAGTAATCTCTATTTTCTTGCATTCCTATTCCTTTGTAAAGCCTGGTATCTTCTCTGGCAGGATTAATCTTTGTCTCATGTCATCATGGAGAAGTAATCACTTAAGTAAGACTGAATTAAAATTAAATGGATACATGTTGAAAAGATATTGAAAAAATGTAATAGCTATTACCTATTCCAGGTACATTTTCCCCAGATACACAGGGGAATACATACTTCTAAACTTCTTTTAGCTTGAATATGTTTCCTCACTGCCCTTTGTGAGTACATCTCTGGTGTTAATCAGTTTCAGTTCCAAGTTTCCTCATGTGTACAGGTTTCCTCCTGCTCCAGTTTCCATGAATTGTAATTCATGCTGAAGCTCACAATGCACCAAGTAGCTAACCTTCAAACATATCCATTTTCATTTCTTTTTGAAATTGTGGTAGACAAGAGTGAAGAAGGTTTGTTTCCTCCCTTCAGTATTGTCCCAGCCTCATACATGCCTTAACTTCACACCTCTGGGCATGCAATACATGGTCTCACTATCATGTGATCACTCTGGTGAGCTGCAGGAGAGTGTTCACAGTAGTCATTTTTCTCTGCAGAGGAAGGAAGGAAGGAAAGAAAGAAGGAAGGAAAGAAGGAAAACCCCCAACAACCATCATTACACCTTGCCCCTATGAGTCTCAGAAAAAGTCCATGACTGATTTCTATATATTATGGATATAGGCAGTATGCTTTAGTGAACTAGTGCTTAGCAATATGGAGCACTATTCTGGTGTAGTGTTCAGCAGCATGGAGTTTTCTGTACCTCTTGGTCTGTAGGCAGGGACCGCTCCCCATGGTGGGTTCATTTAGCAGTGTAGTTACAACCTCTGGCATCCTTTCAGGGCACAAGTCTCTGTCTGTTACTACTTCATATAAGCAGGATGCAATGCTTGTTGGTGCATTGCTTTTTCTCAGCTTCTGCTGTCATTTGAACAACTTTTACCTCAAAAACATAATAGAATACTCTGGGTTTACAGTTGATCTTCAGAGACACATACAAGCATGTCATGCTTTGCTAACAGGTGGCCAGATCATGTAAAAAATAAATACCTGCAGGCACTTCTCTGTCTCAGTTTAATCATGACTGCTGAGCACCCTTAGGTGTTGGGAAAAGGCTTGTAAAAGAGTCCAATACTTTTTTTTGCATTTCTTCTGGTATACGCTGTTTCCTCTGGGCCATGAAATATCCTTGCATTTCTGCAGCTGACTTTCTCCTTTCAGTCTGTCTCACTCCAGTCTTACAAGAGTATATTTGAATTGAGTAATTGAGCAGAAATTCTCATGGACGTAATGGAAAGAGACCTGGGTGCGTGCCCTTGTATCACTGATGCATTGGCTGGGGATGAAAGGTAAGTTAATGGTTAGATGAAGTTTCTGTGCTCTTCATTAGGTCCTGTCCTATGGGTAAATGGTGGACAAGGACTATGAGATTTATTCAGGATTGCACCCATGATGGAGAGAAGAGTGTTAGCAAACCTTTCTGTTATAATTGTCAATGAACTTTTTCAGTTATTGAAGCCTTTACAAGGTAATTGGTTACCAACTAATGCTGTCTTTCACACACAAACTTAAAAGAAAATATTATGGGTTGCATGCATCTCTTTGTTGAACATTATCTCATTTAAGTCATCAAAGTTTAATGACTATTGTTGTCTGCTCTGTGATAAAAGCAAGAATTTCTCAGAACACCATCTGTGGGATTTAACTCAATGTTGAGCTGGAAGCAGAAGACATGCAAGGCCCAGGTTCAAAGTGGTGTTTGCAACCTGACACTGAATATGAAACATAGCCCATAAACTGTAAGTAGGCTGACTTCTTAACATCCTCATATATTTAGTATCAGTGTAATACTTTATTCTGAAACCTATACACTTTTATTTTGAACATCAGCTGTATAAAATTAACATTTAAGCCTTAAGAATGTGTCATTCACTTCTGAACATTTTAAATTTTCTGAACACTTGTAGATTTTTTTCTTTATGATTTTTATAAAAAAATCTTTAGCCATTACCTTTGAATATTTGAAGTTTAGGGGTCAATCTGTCACCTGTTGAAGTAGGCAAGCATGTCTGGGGCAACAACAGGCATCTCATTAAGGAGATTAAATGAAAAATTAGAAATAACCTTTAAAGAAAGAAAGACAAGTTTGACATCTTTCTTTCCCTCTGCTCCCTGTGACTACAATTCATACTCATTTCCTTAAGGTGCCAGTCAGTATTTCATGAGAAGTGTCTTGACAGAGAGAAAGGTATCATGTATCGGATCACCTTTGTTTTCTTGCTATGGCACTTCTTTTTCACCCACTCTCTGCTATATATGGCTCAATTATAATTTAAGAGACTAAGCTGTATCAGGAGAAGACAACTAGAAGCAACTTTCATTTGTAATTTCTGTAAAACATAATCTCTTCTATAAGACATAATGTCTTCTGAAAACTCTAAGTGGAAGTATGTGCTACTGAAAAGGTTTGCTCTGTATTTAAAAAGTATGACAAGTTTCTCGTCAGGTCTGACAATCAGTGAAATAAATGGGAATGTTATTTTTTATTTGAGTGCATGTTCAGATTTCAGCACTGTAATATTGAGCAGCAGAGTTCTGTGTCTAATTGTAAAAATGCTTTTTAATCATCACCGATACCCAGTTATCTCCTCATCCTTCTTCAGACATGGAACTTCA
Source organism: Campylorhamphus procurvoides (assembly GCA_013396655.1). Classification (NCBI taxonomy): domain Eukaryota; kingdom Metazoa; phylum Chordata; class Aves; order Passeriformes; family Dendrocolaptidae; genus Campylorhamphus; species Campylorhamphus procurvoides. The sequence goes on from WBMV01000649.1 coordinate 1,150,548, forward strand.
TGTTGCTCAGTATCACTGCCAGATTGTCTCCTCAGATCCATCTCTAGTTCAAGCACTTCATCAAAGCTTCAAACCTTTGAATTTACAGTTTTTTCAGAAACATGGTGCATGTGCAGTGATAGGACCAAAACTTGGACAAAGCTATTTTTTTGGGTGTTAGACATGAAATTATAACCTGTAGAACTAATCTTACATGTTATCCTCTGAAGATCTAATACTGGGGTCATAGAATGGAAAAAGGCCTGGAAATATTCTCATTCAAATCCTATGAATTTGTGGGTAAGTATCCCACACAGGGCCTACAGAACATGAATTTTTTATGACCTTGTATATCACAGACAACATAACATTTTATACCATCGTATAGCAAACTGAAGTTTACAGTAAATGATCAAAATTATCAACCATATTTCAAAAAGGAAGCAGAATGTCTGTCTGTGTCCAGGATTTCTACAGTTGGAGGATATCTGAGAGGCAAAATTTTCACCATGGGCTTTTACCCCCATAGCACTTCTATTACACAAGTTCCTCAGCTTATATTTGTCTTGAGGTGGCTTGTTATTTAGACACTATATGAGGACAGTGCTTCCTTTTGGTAGACAGAGAAGTTTCCTTCATGAGAAAAATTGCTTAATGCCTCCCAAATGTGTAAGAAAAGTAAAAAATGATAGTTCATTTGAGGCAGGGCTTATGGCTTAGTGACCTTATTAGTTCCCAGAATGAAGAGTTGTCTGCTCTGCATTTCTTCAGTTTCATGTAATGTGCAGCCACAAAGCCCCCTGTAGACTGAAATGAAAATTATTAAACTTCTCATGACAAATAGCAAAAGGTGAAGAAGGATTTAATAATATTTTAATGTCTATCAAATATATGCTATTTTAAAGAATCCCAGTTTCTCACACTATTTTTGCTATTCAGTGTTATTGGATTTATTTACAGAAGAGGATTTTAAAACCAAGGTAAAAATAATTTTGTCAGCTTAAAAATTAAAATCTGTGCACTGTGGATCTCAATCATTAAGAGAATCTTTCATTCTAAACTGATTTGAGATGGGTTCTTTTTGCTAGACCTTTGATAGGAGATAGTAATAATCTAGTATTTGTTTGAAGAAAGATGAGTGGCAGCATGGAACAAAATATGTCATATTGATTTTGGAAATAATTAAAGAATACAGAAACATTTTTTTAGTATTATTTTTCAAACTTGCATGTAGGGCATCCCCTTAGCTGAAAATATGATTGCCATCAGCTGATTACCAAGGAGTCTTATGTATCACTCCCTTAGTGTTAAAATGACTAAACTACAGGAGTCAAAAAACTTATTGAATTAGAAGGATAATTGTAAAAAGGACTTCATATATCTACACAAGATTCTTTCATGGTACAAGAAACTTGTAGACCTAATCAACTGGCTAATATTGATTGCTTCGTTGGTCTATTAAGTATAAACACCTATAACTGTGTTCAGATGTTATGTCATCATTTGCACATGAAAGACAAAGAATAGGTTGGCAAAATTTGCCCAAAGCATCTCAAACTTTCCAAAAATCTACAATTACAGGAGCATGTCTAGACCTCAACATTTGTATCTTAGCAAAAACAATAATATCTTAAATTCTATTAAGAACTCCTCTTACATGATGCATAAAATAATAGAATTATATAATAGAATTGTATTATGATGCAATTATAAATACTGTGGTGAGTTGTGGAAATATCTGTGTAAAACTGAATTCATGCATTGGAGTATTAGATTGTTCATAGCTTTTTCAAATATTAGAATCCTTGTTAAAGTATCCTTGGCTTAATTCCATTTAAAAAAAAAAGTTGCAATTGACACTCTAATGCTACCTTACTTAATCTTCATATATAATTTATTCATTATACACTGCCATTGCTAAATCATTTAAGAATAAATTTTCATCGTAAGAGGAGCACCACTGTAGTGAGATCATTATATATTTCCAAGAAAATGTATTACCCTAGAGAGAAGGAAATATTTTTAGCTTTCTTGTCTTCAATTTTTTTGGGGCAGTCTCTTTTTTCTCTCTTATGTCTAACCTTCATCTTTTAAGCTCTCATTCAGAAAAAGCTGGCAATTGCTAAGTTTAAGCATGCATTTAAAGTAGATGAGACTGAAAGACTTGTTTTATGAATATGGTTAATTATTTTACTAAATAGCAACATTTTTTTTAAGTTAAGGGCATACAGAACTCTCTGTGCTTGCAGTTCTTGGCATAGAAGTCATTCTTATACCTTTTTTGAATCTCCGTGATAGTATAACTATACATAGATTGACAGACTGTACTGACTTTAATCCAGGTAACATAATTTATTTTAAAAAAAAAAGTCACATGGCTAGCAAACCCACCCATTACACTGATGTTTATGCCTGTGAGCGTGCATGGCCATATTCTTACCTAATTTTAGTCACTAAGAAAGTTGTGTATTTAGTTTAAACTTGTCAGCTGGGAAGAATTCAGTTTCCAAAACTTTGAATGAAGTGACATTTTAAGTATTTTGGTATACCCTGTGTTGTTTTCAGCAACAGCTCCTGAGGGGTCTCTTCTGTTGCGTCTACCAACCCAATCTTCATGTGTCATGTGTCCTAGAACACTTGAAACAGAGAATCCCTGTTTTGAGGAAACTGGACTTTGTCTTGGTATCTTCAAAGGGGACAAATTGCTTTCTGAAGGTGTTCTCTAGTTTCATGGGATAAAGAAAGTTTGGGACTACTTTGGACATGGTGACTAAATTTAGGTGACTGAAGTTAGGTGAAATAATTCCCTTTCCATGCCTTGCATCATCATCATGGCTAGGCTTTGTGTACGAAGATTTGGGAAGCATGCTGATGGCTAAAAAGGCTAATGCAAGATAGGGAAGTCTGATTGCAAAAGGCACAGTGGAAAGTCTCCATTGGCACTACTGGGAAGGTACGGTTCTTCCTGCATTGTCTTTTTTCCTCAAGACTGATTCTGTGTGTGTTCTCAGCACACACAGAATCAGCAGTGTTATGGATGGTGTGTCTCCATTTCTCCTGATTGGAGGCCAGAGTGG